>JBBPBS010000738.1:13099062-13140150 GCA_037974835.1 Cicer judaicum
TATATATATATATATATATATGAATCCAATTAAATTATGACCATAATGTCATTTTGTTGTATTAGATCTTCAAACATACCCATATTATAACACATTTGAAGCTTTAAAACGAATTTTGATATGAAGTTTAAAATAATTTTTTAAATTTTAATATAATATCACTATATTAATATAATTAATTTCATACAATATTCCTTATCTCATTATTTAAAAAAAACTATTATATCTGATTTAATCAACTCATAAATTTAAATCAAAATGTGTTAATCTAAAATATAAAACATATTCATTAAATAAATACCTATATCTATATGTTTAATAAAAAAAAAAATATCTATGAGTCCCGTGCAAGACACAAATTATCAACCTATTAAACAATATACAACAACTAACATTTTTCATATTAAAAAACACATATATGAGTTGAGGCCATTCTTTTGGTTACATGATGCGAACACTTTTATTTACTACTAGTGATCAATTATTTTAGGCTTATCATTAACTACGGGTGACCTAACTTTGGCTTAGCATAGCCGACAATGCATTATTTGAAGTTAATTCTTGTAGAGTTATAGTACTAATACATAGAAGTAGGTCCCAAACACTCCACATCAACTTTCTAGTTAAGCAAAGATCTGGATTCTTGTTGATGAATCATATTCTGGCACCATTATAACTCATTGAAACTCCAATTGTGTGTTTTACCTACTTTCTTTAATTTTATTTTCCATTTGGAAACAAACAAACAAACAGTGCACATCACTTTTTAATTAATCCTACATACCTTCATAATAAGCTAGAGGAAATTAAATTAAAAACGTCCAACCATACCACAAATTCCTCCTTCACTGAAAAGTGGAGAATGCTTCTTAGAGAAATTGACAAGAAATACGAAAAAATATATATAATTAACTATAATTTAATTAGTCAAAACTTTTACTTTTATATTTCTTCCTAATAAATAACACTACAAAATATTGGTATAACAAAGTGACATGGCACCTATCTTTAATTAGTTCAATCAGACACGGAGTGGGGTACAGTGCATGTGGGTCTGTTACGGGACTTTGTCAGCTGTCACACACACATGATCATGCTTTTAATTTTCGATTGTTACATTTATTTTAGGAAATAACTTATGAAGCAAACTTTGGATGAGTTAATGCATATAGATGGATAATATATTGGATATTTTAACTTGCGAATACTTTGTCATTATTCCTCACCAACAACAAAAAAATAATACTTTATCATTCAATATATACGTGTGTGTTGTGTGTGAGATAGAGGTATATAAGGTGGATGAGAAAATGAATAAATTAGTCTCATTATAAAATAAAATCAAACTCAAGAAATAAATAAGCGAGAATATAAATTAAGGGTTCAAGGATTTAATATTCAATTCTTATATAATACTAAAAAATACATGACACTCCCCTTACCCTAAGAACCTTTAAAAAAAAAACTAGATAGTAATTAAGAAGAAAAAAAAAATTAAGCCTAGAAAGATAAAAGTAAGAGGAACACGAGTATAGCAAGAATGAAGGAGGGCAAATAATTGGTGCAATGTGAAGTGAAGTTATTACACACGCAAGGAAGAACATATAGGTGACGTCAAAAAATGGTATATAGGTAAAGAAAGTCCTATTCCCTCCCCTTACAATGTTTTTAACAAAAATATTATTTATAATTCCTTAAATTTAATTCAATTTACTCTTAAATAAAATTAATACATAAAATTTTGATATATTAACTTTAAAATTAATATCAAATACAGTAATTTTTAAATTATATTTCATTCTAAATAAAATAGTATGTAGGACAAATAATTATAGGTATTCTTATGGACAAACGAAGAAATATAGTAGACGAATATTAGATGCAGAGAGATAAAATAATTGTGTTTAAAATCTAAGGTTCCCACTACTGCAGCGTAGCGATGATATAAAGAGAATTTTGGTAGTTTGTTTGTTACTAGTAATGAAGTTAAAATAGTCAACCTTTGTAAATAGAAGAGACTTTTTGATTAATATATATTATCACAAGATTCTTTTCCCTACTCATTACTCCGTTTGATTAATAATTATTAATTAATCACAGCCACCCACCCACTCACCCAACCAACACATTACTATTACTATTCATTCTCCATTCCTTTAAAACCATACCATAATATCCTTTTTTTTTTCCAAACCTCTTTCTTTCTTCTTCTCTTATATCATCAAATGGGTGTTCATCAAGATTCCAATAACTCAGGTCTTCACCTTGTTCTAGGCTTATCTTTGAATCCAAATGAAACAACCATCAACCACCACTCAATATCAATGAAAAACTATTCCTCCAACGAACCATCCTTAACTTTGGGACTTTCTGCTGAAAGTACTTACTGTACCAACAACCAAGCTCACAGTAACAGTGTTGTTTCTTCTTTCTCAAGTGGGAGAGTACTACAACAAGTGAAGAGAGAGAGAGATTTCAGCTATGAAGATGTTGAAGAAGAGAGAGTTCATTCTTCAAGAGTTAGTGATGAAGATGAAGATGCTACTAATGCTAGAAAGAAACTTAGGCTTACCAAACAACAATCTTTACTTCTTGAAGAAAGTTTCAAACTACACAGCACACTCAATCCTGTAATTCATTAATTATATTCTCTTTTCTTTTTCTAATTTATTAATCAAAACTAATTACATCAATTTACTTAATTAATTATTATGTTGGATTGGATTTTATTTTTCAGAAACAAAAACAAGCTTTAGCGAGGCAATTGAATCTACGGCCTCGACAAGTTGAAGTGTGGTTCCAGAATCGGAGAGCCAGGTACATAAACTTTAGATAAATATATTTTTAAGTTAATAGATGCACCAAAAATAAAAATATATAAACTACTATATTATTTTTTTTTACCATGGTAAAAATTGGATTTAAGAAACTGCATTTTGAAAAAAACTTTTTATGATAGATAACATTTGGTTTGGATGTTGCAGAACAAAACTGAAACAAACAGAGGTAGACTGTGAGTTCTTGAAGAAATGTTGTGAAACATTAACAGACGAAAACAGGAGACTAAATAAAGAGCTACAAGAATTGAAGGCATTGAAACTAACAACACAATCCTTATACATGCCTATGCCTGCAGCCACCCTCTCCCTGTGCCCCTCTTGTGAGAGGCTCGGAGACGAGGGTGGTTCGAATAAGATCACTGCCTTCACCATGGCTCCTAATTCTCATTTCTACAATCATTTCAACAATCCCTCTGCAGCATGTTGATTGATCGAAAATTCCCCATCAACCATTGTATTTTTTTGGTTGAGGGATTTATATGTATGTCTAGCTAGCTAATTAAGCTAGGAAACGTACGTTGTAGTTAATTAGTTGCTAATATACTGTAGAAAGTTATAGTAACTGCTTATTAAAGTTACTTTAATTTTGGCTTTTGATTTCTTCCTATTGTATGTTTATAAATCATTAGTATAGAATATATACCGTTCTAAAGGAATTAGTATTTAGTACTAGTCTTTTTTCATTGTTGATTTTTTGCTTCAACTTTCATGTATTAATGCTGTGGAAAAAAATGTTGTCAACAGCATTTTATCTTCTCCCTTCATTTCATAAGAAATTATTTATTTTTTCCCGCAATTGTGTGAGAGATTTTTATACTTCAATATATGTTTTTTTACAAAGCAGTTAGTAATTTTTTTTTTTATAGATTTATCAAATTTACTTTATATATAGAGAGAGACACCCTGCAGGTATATATACAGACGTACTTGGTTTATCTAGCTCATATGTTGCATGTAATTATAGTGATATATAATTATATATACTAGTTCTCTTAATATAATTGATTGATACATTTTTTAAACTATCTTGTTTCCACGTGCTGGGAGTAGTGTTTAGTGTCTGATGAAAGCAAAATAATTAACAATGATCGCAATAAAATAAAGGAGTGGAAAACATTATTTATATAGAATTTAGTCAGGCAAATTGTCTCGACTAAAATATATTGTTAATGATATATTCGTTCATATTTATTGCATATTTTATACACATGTTATATATATTGTTAAGTTTAATAACGATGCTGCACCAAAAGTGTATCTTTTACGCAAATATTTAATCATGTACTATTATTTTTAAGATTGTTATTTTATAAAAGAATAAATTTTAAATTTTATACACGTGTAAAAAATTTACACATCATATTACAACTACAAATTTGTGCGACTAAAAGAAATCTTAATTGAGAACAAATATTCTTAATATTAACAAATATGATTTATTAATAATATAACAACATTTTATATTAATAATAATAAGAATAATATATATGAATTAAACTCATTAATTTTAAAATAACATTTTTAAAAAAAATATATACTAGTACGTACACAATACTACATGATTAAATATGATTGGACCTGTGAATAAATATTTCTTATCGTGTTTGGGAATATCTAAAATATTGAAATATTGAATGATGGTCATTTAATTACAATATGTATGAGTTGGGTGGGAGGTTGAGATTAAGTTGGGGAAAGGTCCAAGGTGTGGATAGGGAAGTTAGATCACGTGTTTTTGTCTGCAAATCAGTTGTTCTGAATGATAGAAAGGTTGAAAGAGGAGGGAGGTGTTGTCTTGAAAAAATGGAACGGATGATGATTCCCTTTGAAAATATAATAAGATAATTAGATTCATATTTGGTTTTGTAGTTGCATAAGAAAAATTACTGTTGAATTATTTATTATAATTTTCTGAATTACACTTTAAAACCAAATATATACTATATAAAAATACAATGATTCATAGTAATTTTATCAATTTGATGGTAAAATGAAATAATAAATTATGCGTACGTGGTGTAACCTTGTGATGAGATGCTTTTGCCTTTAAGGGGACTGGTGGGCCACAGCCCCACGTGATGGCCCAATGGGAGTGGGTCTATCTGAAAATCTTAACATGGGATTCGGCTGACTCTTTTCATTCTCTTTTTGGACCCATAAAGCCCACAAATTACGCCTCACACGTCATCTCAGGTTCCTGTGGCCCAATTTGAACGGTGCAGATCTCTTTCACCCACAAATCGTATACTTGTTCCCCACGCTATAATATCATGATTGGACACTGTACTAGAGCATTCAATTCGGAGCCAAAATGTTCCTAACATCTAACTGTCTTAGTACATCTATAGTATACTACTAGTATATGGAAAATGGAATTCATTTAGGATAATACATGGAATTAAATCCACATATCACTCATTATAATGTGGACCAATAAATAAATATCATGAGATAAGACTTTCCGGGGAAAGAGAACACTTTCCACGAAACTGCTAATCTGCTTCCTCGTCATCACCATATTTCACCCGTCCATTTCAACACTCTCGTTGAATTCCAACTCTCAACTCCCTCCATTCCATTTATTAATAATTTATCATTTGTAAATTTTTATTACTTATTTTTTCAATTGTATATTTTACTTAATATTATTTATATTATTTTGAATATAATATATTTATTATATAAATATTTAATAAAAATAATTTAAAAATAATATTAATTTTTTTATATATTTTTATAATATATAAAAGAAAATTATTATTTTTTTGACAAAAAAGTAGACAGCGTTAAAGAAAGAAAATTGTCACTTATTATCTTAAAAATATTTGTGTCAAGTAATAAAATGAAAATATTAGAAAATTTCAATTCAAATAAAATTTTCAAAATAAAAAATCACGGTTCAAATCAAATATAAACTACATTTAAAGCATTAATCTGACCTAATTCCGATAATTCCAAAATAAATAACAAAAATCAATGGACACTACTATAATAATACAACGTAAACAACTAAATTTACACAACAGATTCATGACTTAGACATTTTTCAATAGATTTATTCAGACCAAACATATTGGACTTAATGTATACATAATTTGATGGATGACCTAAATGAATAACATATAATAATATATCAAATTTTTATATTAAGTTTAACTATTTATTGTAAAATTGACTTATAACATGTGACATGTATCGCTCTTTATATTATTTTTAGATTTAATCTATTTTTAAATGAATTGACTCCGACTCAAAGTTAAAAGTTAATCATTTGAAATATAGAGATATATTTAAGGGTCAAATAATTTCCAGTAAATATTTTCTTATACATATTAAATAAAGTTCAAATCCATTAGTAAATACTTAAGAGACATAATTATCTATCAATAATATCCGATAACATATAGGTAGATAACACTTTCTTTTACGACATACAATTTTCTACCTTTATATTTTCCCTTGTAATTGTATGATTAATTATATATAAAATTAAGGTATTTGGCTGGTGTTCATATATGCAATAATGTCTCTTTTGTGGTGGGGACTACCTTATTTGAAAATATTAATCATTTATTGTAATTGAAGAGAAAATCAAGATATTCTGAATATTCATTATTTTATGATTTAAATATAATTTTAATTTTTACAATTATAACATTCTTTTTATTAATTGTAATAAATTTTTTATTTGATTTCGTCCCTGTAAATTCAAAAATTGTTGCTGCACCCTTGACATCACATGTGGCTTAATAAGCAATAGATTAAAAACAACAATTTCAAACTCACATAAATTGAATCAAAATAAATAAAAAATCACTCTAACTAAAATAAAATATACTAAATACCACCTGTAGTCCCTTAACTTAATTTCAGTTAACTTCTTTATTTTTTTTTTCTTTTCGATTTGGTCATTTATTTTAATTTTATGTGACAATTTGATCTTTTATGTTTTAAAATGTTAACAATGTTATCCTTTTTCTTTACAAAAATTCAAAAAAAAATTATCAAAATTTTCAACCAAAACCCATAAAATTAATTATCATCCTCAATATAATGCAATTTCATCAAATTCATAATTTCAATCTTTAAATAAACTCATATTTTCATCTCTAACAACATCAAATAAAGAATAACAAATATGAGTTTATTTGAAAATTTGAGTTACAAATATGATGAAGTTTATTTTATATTAAAGAATATAACTAAATTTGTGGGTTTTGTTTGAAAATTTTGATGAATTTTTGTAAAAAAAAAAGGATAACATTGTTAACATTTTAAAACATAAAAGATAAAATTGTCACTTAAAATTAAAATAAAGAACCAAATTGGAAAAAAAAAAATAAATGACCAAAACGTTAACTGAAATTAAGTTAAGGGACTATAGATGGTATTTAACCAATAAAATCCTATAGTTGTAAGAATTAAAATCATATTTAAATTTTGTTAATTATAATTTAAACAAATGGTTATGATAATTGACAGTACTACTCCCTAATCTCCAATTTAATTACTTTTATTCATGTAACTAACACCTTAGAGGAAATTGTTATACTTGGCAAACATTTTTCTTAGACTTGGCAAACGTTCATGGGTGGGCCCAATATAATGTTTCATATCAATATGGAACCCCCTATATTCTCTAACGCATCTTGTATTATATCTAATTCAATATTTTACTCAGGAGTCCTAAGCCAGGACATAAAAGAAAAATCAATAAAAATATTATAAAAGTTTACGAGTATCAACGTGTCTCCTTAAGCCTTGCCACTTTTTTTCTCTATCCTTTAATAAGTGCAATGGGTTCGTTGTCCAAATTCTATGAGCCAATAAGCCCAAGACAGAGGATCCATTACCATTACTAGGCCCTTGCATATTTGGTTAAAGCCCAGCATTGTTTTGGGTAAAATTTGGATATTTCAAGTACAGGCTCCAAACGGATTCTTTCATAATTTGTCCGAGATAAATTTACGTTATACCCACATATAATCACTCTATCCCTCAAACAATATAAAAAAGAAACATTTCAACTGATTCAATAAGAATATAAAAAAACATTCTCCGAAGTCCACATTCAACTATATATGGTGTTGAAATACAACTCAGAAATCGAGTATCCGAATAACAATTATTTTGTAAATGTAATGTACGTGTCTAAATTTAAAATGATTAAAAGTAAATAATAAATGTTAATGAGATATAGTTTCAATTAGATATCGATATTATTAGACTTGATACTTTATAGAATAATGAGTTCGAATTTAAAATCTCCACCGTATATGTTGTAAAACAAAAAGTGTGCAATAAATTTCATGCAACTCAATAATTAATGTGTATGGTTTAATTATTTGATTTCCATTGGTGACACAAATGCACAGTGTTCCCTGCAGCTATTCAACAAATGTTGTTATTACGTTACTTTCTATTGGGAGTTTATTGTTTGTACTTTACTAATTAAACAAATTAAAAAAACCAAGTGGTTACAAAAAGCATGTGTGAGTGATCATATTATAAGACATCATAGTGTCCTAAGACGAAGAAAACAAATACAAAATTTCAAAGTGAAATTGTCATGCTGGACAAACTCTCCGGCGTGTGATTCAGATGCTTTCTCAAAAAGACTAGCTGCCACAAACTTCAAAGATGCCCATCACCTACACTCAAAATATAAGATAACACGTAGAGAGTTCTATAACAACTTCAATGGAAAGACATTTTAAAATAAAATATCACACAAAGTTTTTATTTTTTTTGTTTAAAAAAATATAATTAATTAATATAACTATAAAATATTACATTTGAATTTAGATAAGACGGCAAACTTAATCATATCACACATTTTGTTAATTGAACTATGCTTTAAGGAAAAATCACACAAAGTTTTATAAAAATAAAATAAAATTTTGTTGAAAATGATGATTGAACCTAAATCAAGAAGAATATGAGACAATCCCCTTCACCCGCTAAATTAAAAAAACTTTTATATTTAATCGATTGTATTATATATTTATAACTAAATTGAACTTATGTGACACATTTTATTAGCCCAAATTATTAAAATCTAAAACCCCAACCTTTGGACCGGCCCGATAAGATATTGGTAATTGCCCTCACTCAAGTACTATTTTATTGTAGTGACAACATAGGTAGAGTTACATATAAAATCCTACAACTCTTTTGTTTTTGTCATTCTTTTTCATAAAGTCATAATTCAAAGGCAAAAGCAAATCAATTCGGATTAGAACAACCTTTCCTTCCAGAGACAAAAATATAATCCTGTTCTGTTAGTTATCTTCTCTTTATTTCATTCCAAAATCCAACATATGTTACAATTTCTTGTTGTCCATATTTTACCATAAATTAGTTTCTTAATTTCTTTCCATTCATTTTTTGAAGTGTTTCTTGTCCACTGTTAAGGGACAGTATATAGTTGTTGCATAGTTCTAAGTAATTGATTCATGTTCTGTGATGCAAATGAATGAAATCAGTGTTTTTTCCGTGCTGCTGATTCTACTAATCTTCTGCAATTCTGGTTTTCTTTGTATTGCTGATGGTTCGTTGAATTTCACAAGTTATGCTTCATCTCATAACAATATATCAGGAAGCAACAATGCAGTGTTGGAAGACAAGAGAGGCATACCATCAGGAGCTAATCCTCTGCATAATCGGTAGATTGATAATTTGTTTGGTATCCAAAAATGAAGAAAGACAAAGAAGAAGATGAGTATGTGGGGACCACAAAGAAAAAGATGTTCTGAAAGTATTAGCTTCAGGGCCTCTCAAGGGATAAAGGAATCTGAAATTCCTTTTGTTGTTGTTTGGATGTTATGAGAAAGAAGGGAAAAAGTATCAAAGATTTATAAGAATTGCCTAAAAAATTGATTCTTTTTAGTGTGGTGATCTGACATGTTTGTGCATGAGCTGTCTCTTTGTTTGATAACAGCTAATGGATGTCTTGCATTGCATGCCTATTGTATATTTTGATTTTATTATTATTGTTACTTGTTTTTCTATCTCTTTTCGATGTATATAACAAGTGGGAGTGTTTGTATGATTAACTAACCATTAATGATTCAGATACTAGTGTAATGTGTAAACATACCACCCCACTTTGTCTCATCATTTTATCTAAGGTTAGAAATATTTTAAATTGGAGAAGAATAGTGAAATTTGGAATCATTGAATAAAAAAAATGAGACATAAGAGATAGTTTTTGATTTCATGGAATTAGTTTGATATGGTGTATGTTAGTTACAATATTTAATTATAATTAGTTGTTAGTTTGGGTATACGAATTGTTTTAGGATTACTGTATAAAGTGTATTATATATATATATATATTGTAATAATTTTCTTCATATTATAAATATAAAAATCAAAATTTTTTCTTATTTTATTTTATATTTTAATCAGGATCAATTATGTATATCAACATGATATGATATCATATGAAAGAAATTTATTTTAAAGATAATCTCAATTATATAGAAGATAATCTCAATCTTCAATCATCTCTTTTTTCTTTCCATTTTTTCTCATTCACTACATTCTTTCCATCATTTTTTTCTTGATAAGTAAAACTTCTTTAATATATTTTCGTTTTTATACTGGATTCTCGAGAATGAGAATTCGCATGGAAAAATACCGTTATGAGAGTGATAGTTTCTCAATATTTTGAAGCTTCTCATCCACCATAAGTGTTTGTATTTGGTGGTATATTTTTGTTAATTTTTTATTGGAGGTTATTGACTTTATTATTTGCTTCTACTTCATAATAGTCAAACATTGTTCATTCCCTGAATGATGGTTAAGTAATAGTTAAACAAAGTTTCTTTTGCTTCTATTATATGATGGTTAAGCAATTTTTATTTTTTTAATTTGTATTTTATTGTAATTAATATTGTATCATTTTACTTTGTGCTTCTATTCTATAGGAGTTAAGCTTGTGTTTTCATATTTGGTTTTGAAAAAATCACTCAAGGTTAATCTTTGTTTGCCATATTTAACTAACTTATTTTGATTAATGGTGTCTTTGTTGCAATTATTTTCATATAATAGTCGAGTTTTTTTTTAAAAAAATAATTAATATTTTTAAAAGTGTTCATCTATTTATTACAACTTTTAAAAAAATAATCTAAAAATTGTTTCAAATAATAAGTTATTTTTAATAGTTTATAAAGAAACTATTTTTTATAATTGATTATTTTAAAAGTTGCAACTGGCAAATACAAAACAACTTATACTTTTTAAAAATCTCTGAAAATAATATCTAAATTATTAAATAACAATTTTTTTTAAAATATGTATTAAACAGAACCTAAAACAAATGTATTGTATTTGATAAGTTTCTCCCATCTATTATTTATCCATTATAATAATTAAAACAAAATGTCTCAAAATTTTTCATATATGCAACATTATCAGATATTTGTCAACTCATAAAAATTTTGATGTGGTATATTCTAAATTAATCTTCTATTTCATTATGTTTTATTTCTTCAATATATAATACAAACCTTTTCACTTGTCCAAGTACAATTATTTCATATATTAAATAATTTTAGTTTTAACTTATCATTCAATGACTCATCAATACACTTAAAAAATTCTAATTACATATCAAAATTTTCATTTCAATAACTCATTCAAAAAACTACAAATCATCCAATATCCAATATCATAGCTAAATGTATAACTTTAACAATAAAGAAATACATAACTGGTTAACAAATATATTATTAGAAGAACCACTTCAATAAAATTAAAAAGGTTGAATAAACCAATTCCATATTTTAAATATATTTTGCATGAATTGTATTAGCCAACAATGTTTTACTTTTCCTTTTGTTCTAAAGCAAACCTAGCTTATATAAAATTATTCAAAATCTATGTCTTAAACATTCACAAACTTTTATTGCCTGTAATTTTTTTCAACCACTCTTGATGTTTCTTGACCATGTCAAATAACTATTTGAAAAATTCCAAGGTGCACACGAAAGAATTGTTTCAATATTTTGAATTTAACAAACTATTACTCACAAATAAATATTATAATATATCATAAAGCACATAATATTATTTAGTGCATGTTTAGATCGACCGTGAGATTGACAAAATTATGATTAACACATAAAATTGAAAACGTGAAAAAATACATAAATTTATAAATCTAATGTTTCAAGACTAATATAAATTATATAAATAAAGAAATATTGTAGCTAAATGTATAACTTTAACAATAAAGAAATTCATAACTATTTAACAAATATGTTATTAGAAGAACCACTTCAATGAAATCAAAAAGTTTGAATAAACCAATTTCACATTTAAATATATCTTACATGAATTGTATTAGTCAACAATATTTTATTTTATTTTTATACTAAAGAAAACTTAATTTATATATAATTATTTAAAAATATATTTATCTTTAAATACATAAACACTTGAATATATTCTACTGTAAAATAAAATTAATATTACTTTTAAATTATGTATCATTGTTATTTTATACTCAATAATATATTAAATTTTATAACGCAACTCGTGGGTTATTATCTAATTAGTCTAATAATAGGCCTTGCAGCGGAACTAGGATGGTTTTGCTATTTGCTTGGTAATTGAGGGCTCATGATTTATTACTTATTAATTAGATAAATGCATAAGCAATTAATTGTTGAGGAGGGTACCAAAAAGATTTTGCAATTTTTTTTACAAAAGTCAATCTCTTAATTTATACGGACCAACAAATGAACTTCTTTAGTTGTGACTTGGGTTAGGATTTTATTTTTCCTTTTGCATATATGGATTTTTAAAAAATTCTACTAGTGAGTTGTCATAGGGTTATACTTTTGAAAATGACAAACACTTTTCTTTTCATGATATTTAGTTCAATATTTATTTCTATAAACATCACTGGCAGCTATCTTGACTGGCATAAGAATGAAACATTGAGCTCTTTTCTTTTTTGTGCTTGCTAATCTTGGTTTTGGATTTTAGTTTTTCTGGTCTACTGGTTTTGTATCTTTAAGTGGGTTTATTCAATATTTTGGATCATGATCGTAAAGACATTATTTACATCGCGAATCTTCATCCGTCCTTTTTTCTTCTCCGTTCTCAAATATATTACTGGAAGTAAGGATTTGATAGTGTATTTTTACACTATTAGATATTAGAATCTGATAAAAAGAAAATCGCAAAAATAAGAGGTTGGATGATCATTCCCTTTGTTTACTAGACAAAAGAATACACCATAGACCATAAGATATTTTTATATTTTGCAAAAGATGGTTTCTTTTTTCATCCCTCATGATTTCAAAAGACCCAAAATACATATTTGAATCGATCGATCTAAAAAATATTGGAGTTGAGAAAAGAATAACACTTTGTTCTAAAAGCATCCAACACTCCATAAATCCTTTTGTATTCTTGCAATTTTGTTTTTGGAAGGTAAAAAAAGGTGAATTTATAAAATAAATTTTCGAAACACAATATATTCCAAATATTAGTTTCTTGAAAGTTAAAAAATAACATATGAGGCCGTTTTTAGGAAACAAAAGTACTTTATTGAGAATATGAGGATGTTGTTAATTTGTAAAATGTAGGGTGGTAGATAGCAATAGCTGGGCCTTTTTATTTTTTTTTTCTTTTTGAAAGGAACAATAGATGGGCCTGATTATCATTTCATATTGAGAAAAACTTCAGTGATGTAAAAGGCTAAAATTGTCTATTTATAATCAACCTCGTCGAAAAAATTTATATTAGGTGTGTCACTCCTTATCTATTTTTTTTCTTCTAAAAATAATGTGTTTTTATCCATAATCCCACACATTTCAATTACACCCTTATATTTTATGATTCTTTTTCCAAAAATATTGTCACTCACTTTTCATTTTCTTTTTATATCCCACATTCTTACTTTGTTTGACGGCAAACAAACTTCATTAACAAACAAAGATTAGTACATTTAGATATAAATTATTTGTAATTTGGCAATCACCATCCACAACTTAAAGCCAATACAACTAAATAGTCACTCAATTACTAGACATTGAAAACACCCAATGAAGGATATTAGTGGATCTCTTGTGTCATTGCATAATAATAGATTGAAAAGCTAATATCATGTGTTATGATAAGTGATATAGGGGATCATTCTGAGCATCTACGAAAAAGAATACTTTATATAATCCATTTTTTTAGAGCACCAAAATTATTACTATTTTGTTTAGTAGTTAATATTACATATTACATCTATTTGATTAATTAATAAGAATTTAAGTTGAAGATTTAAATTCAACAATCACATTCTATTGTTTTATTATACGAATATTTATTCAAAATTTATTATTGATTGATATATTATAATTTTATATTTTATTTATATTTATTGGTGGTTGTATTTTGAATTTGTTTCTAAAAAAAAATACATGATAATCATCTAAAAAGAAATTGATAAAGGTGAGTTTGACAAAAAGAATTATCACATAGACTATAATTTTTATTGAGAATGATGCAAATTCATATAGTTTTGACTTTAAAACTGAAAAATTAAAGAATAATGGACTACATAAGAACATTGAACAACAAAATATTTTGGTTTGAAAAAATAAAATAAAGATAATTATGTAAAAATCATAAATGATTCATTAAAAAAAATATCAAAAGAATGATATTTAATATTATAAAATACAATATTATTTATACGTTCAAAACACATAAACTCTCACAACCGATCTAGTGATATATTTGTGTTTTCTTTTTCTTTTTCTCAATATGAAAGAAAAATGTCAATACAAGAAACCAATAAAATAAAGGGTCACTTCAATCCCGATTTCCCACTACTTTATTACTATATTATTATTATTATATAAACTAAAGCAAATGTGCGAATTACTATTTGAGGAATGGGAAAAAAAGTATTGAATATAAAGTGTACGTATATCATTACTCGGGAAAAATAATATGTAGTATTTATTAGATAATGAGAAGGGGAAAACCAAAAAAAAGAGAAGGGAAAAACAAAAAATCTAGCTGTAACTTGTCACTCAGATCACATATGGTGAAACTGGTAGCTTTTTGCTGCTTCCAGACAGTGTCTTATATGTTATCATCTACTTGTGGTTCTAACTTCTAATGCTTGTCTGTTAGTTATTTCAACATAAAAATGCTTATATGTGTGTTTGTTTATATTATATGGAAAATGATGTTTAAGCATAAAAAGTTGGACTTACTAGTGTCTCTGTAGTTTAGATTATTGAGATCAGACAATTCATGCTTCATGCGTAAAGTTTAATAAATTTAAATTAAAAATTGATGAAAATTAAATGTACATTTTATAATATAAAATTTGTGTCTAAATATGAGATATCAAATATAGCAAGTACTCTTTATTTTGTGAAATCTTTTTTATATTTGTTATCCTATACTTCTTTTCATCTTAGCTATATTTTTTCCGATCTTTAGTTATAATGAAAAAAAATAATTAACTTTACATCTATTACAAAATTTAGTTTAATATGATAATTCTTCTTATTCTATAAAAATAAAAAAGTTGTTGTAAAATAAATTTTATATTAATTAAATTACATTTTAAGATAAATATAAAGTAAAAATATATAAATTATATTTGTTTTTATTTAAAACTAAAAAATACAAGAGTTTTATTTATTTATTTATTTATTATATTTCGATTCATATCAAATACAAAATAAAAAATAAATTAAAGATAAAAATAGAAATATAAAATGATGTCCAAAATGTGACTTTAAAATTACACAATTTATTGTATTCATGATACTCTCTTCTAACAATAATTATTAACAAAAATAATACATATATATTATATATTGTACGATTCCTCACTCAATACTTTATTTTATATCTATTTTTACTTTCTACGACATTATCAATCTATCATATTATATTCTTTTATCTTCATCTCTCTCAAAATATATACAATGCTTACACCAAACATTTTCTATTATTACATATATAATTATATTAAGTGCATGTTTGATAAAAATTTAACTTTGTAATTTTAAGAGGCAAATTCAAATCACTTTAAAAACAGAGTCACTTTAATTAGTAAACAATATTCTTACTCTATTTTTTTATAAAAAAAAGTGCATATTTCATATCACATGATTTTATTTCTTACAAACTGATGTCGATGCCAATAAGTCACTATATATGTAATATTGGATTGTTGTTTTGATAGAGGCTTGTGATAGGTGTTTCCTTTTTTTGGCTCCTCCTTTTCTTGCCCCTCTGCATTTTTCTCTTTTGCCTTTCTATGATCCATCACTTCAACATAAAACCCTTCATTTTTACCAAT
The DNA here is from genome assembly GCA_037974835.1 of Cicer judaicum. Taxonomy (NCBI): domain Eukaryota; kingdom Viridiplantae; phylum Streptophyta; class Magnoliopsida; order Fabales; family Fabaceae; genus Cicer; species Cicer judaicum. The sequence goes on from JBBPBS010000738.1 coordinate 13,115,236, forward strand.
ATATTTCTTCCTACTCTCTATATGGTATCATTCATTTTCTGCTAATTGCTTCATCCATTATTATCAAACAATCCCTTCACTTCACAAATTCTATTTTCTTGATATCACCTTTCTCTAAAGACTTCTCCCTAAAATGAAACTTCATCATGTCATTTCTAATCAAAGACTCACTTTCATTACCATTTCTCTTTTCTTTCTAATAATTTCAACCTGGACTCAAATAGGACTTGTTGCTGAAGGTAACATGACCAAATTTTTATAAGCTTCCAAGTAGAAAAAAAAAACTAACTTCAACTCCAACTAACATTGTCTTTTTTTTTCTTATTTTCTTCTAACAGGTATAAAGAGTACTTCAAACCAAAATGGTTTTCACCAGGTAAATTTAATTCAAATTAATTATCTTCTAATTAACATGATGAGTGATGTTCAAAAAACTTTTATTTATTTATTTATGATGATTCAGAGGGTAAGTGACAACAAGGTGATGATTAGAGCAAGGATAGGTTCAAGGCCACCAAGATGTGAAACAAGGTGCAGATTCTGTAAACACTGTGAGGCTATTCAAGTTCCTACAAATCCACAACAGCTGAATGGGAAAATCAAACCTTCAACAGTGTCTACAATTGCTTATGCTAGGAGACAAGATAACTCCAACTACAAGCCTATGAGATGGAAATGCAAATGTGGGGACATTATTTTCAACCCCTGATTTCTATTTTTCCATAATGTACTTCAATTTGTCAACTATGTATATGACCATGATTTTAAATTGCGGCCATAGTTGCATTTACGTTGCAAATGCAAATTTATACATTGTGTAAAGTATGAGCAAATATGAGTTGATGCAATTTAAATTTGAGACTGCTATATAATTGTAGAGAATTTAAAATTAACAATATTACAACTTGCTAACTGTAATTTAAAATCATGTAACAATCTAATTTCTTTTAGGATTTTGTGTGTTATATTTTGAGCAGTCCCAGAAAATATCTTACTTGACTTTGTTGGCAATATTTAGATTTATTTTTTGCGGCTGGTAATCATTATTATTGTCCAACATATAACTTGAAGTTTGCTAGTTGAGTTAGGTGTTGGTGTTTTGTTGCTCTAAACAGATTCTTCTGCCACCTTAAAACTTAAAATGAGTGTTACCTTTTGTCATTAAAGTTTCAACTTTTATATATAGTATAGACCAGAATGGTTGCTTTTTTGTGTTCATAATTTCTAGAAACATTTTTGGGTGCTTCTATTTTTAATTATTTTTTCTAAGATATAACCATAGAATAACTAAAATAAAGTTATCTTGGCTAATGCTATAAAATTATTGTATATCGCTAATCAAAATTGCTGCACACAATCCATTTCCATTTTTTTTTTAAAAATCCATTTTTATTATTACTCTTTACAACACCGACACTTGCGATGAAATGCATATTTTGATATCTGAAATGTACATTTGATTAATTTAGTTTTTGTAAAATTATTATTGATATAAGGTATCCGTATCAACGCCAAATAGGATTCTTGCTTTATAGTGAGTATCTTATTGTATTGATAAAATGCTGAAATGACAAACAGAGGAGAAAAATCTTGATTATATGTTGAAAAGGATTTCACATAACATAATCCCTTTGTTTCCCTCGAGGATCTTCCATGAAAGCTGACGTGAGGTTAAAAATAGAATCAATCTTTTAATTTTTGAAAATCCAAAGCCACGGAATAATTATTTTAGAATTTTTTGATTGAGACATCTTGTTAACACTTAACAGTAATCTTTTTAGCTACATCCAAACCACGCCACAAGTTAAAATATACACGTATTTTAAAAAATGTAAAAAAAAAAAATATTTTAAAAAAATAAACAACTCCTTAATTTTTGTAATACCTATAACTATCTTTTTGTAAGGTTACACTTCAGTTACAACTTTTGAGGGTAGAAAATGAATAATAAAATAATTATGAATGCAATGTTGCTGTTTGACTCTTTACTGTGAGGTGAGCATCACTATATAGTGTAGTCAAATGTAGAATGGCACTGATAACTAGTGAATGATATGATATCAATGATTCAATGGCATAGCTAAAAAAATTTATAAAGTTGTCTTCAATTTAATTTTTACCAAAACCGTGGTGTTGAAGTGAAGTACTGTTTCAATGAGTACAAGAAAGAAAACCCAAGTTATTGTGATTTCTATTCAAAATGACAAGACCCTAACTAGTCACATGATGTAACACTCTTTCCATCTCATATATGTTGAATTTGGTATATCAATAGTAAGAATGCAGGTGCTGTTTTGAGTATCGCAAAATCTGCGGGGGAGTTTCAATGTAATTCCTTTCTCCATTTTAGGAGTTTGAAACGATGGAAGAGAACAGAATTCTTTATCATTATTACTCTTTAGAAACTTGAAACTCCTTGAACTGTTTTCTCACATAAAAAGAATTGATATAAAGAAGAAGAAAAATTTCTGACATAGTTGGTATAGATCTATTATGTGTTTGGAATAATATTTAGTTTGAGGAAATTATGCTAACACTAAGTTTATTGAATTCAAAATGATGATTTGTACAAATTTAGTGTAAATCTTTATTTGTTGTATTTATTATGAGATTTGAGTATCATATAATTTAAATTAATTTTTATTCGCTAACACTGTGTGATACAATTGATAAATGGTCACATGTTTTAATCATGTGATTGACAATTTCATCTTTCCTTGTAAGATTGATATATGACGGTTGAATTATAGTAAGTCCATTTTTAATAATATTTTAAATTACAAAAATCAAGAAGTTAAAATCCATACAATCAAGAGATTTGGCATTCATGAAGTCAGAATATTGATTGTTCGATCATATGGTCTAATAAACCATCTAACATGTTTTAATTTTAAATTATATCAATTGTAGTTGGTCCATTAGAGGAAAATATTATTTGTACCATATACATGTTCTTTTATGAGTATCCTCCATTACAATAATGGTTTAGTAATGTGAATTGATTTAAGAAGTGATTGATTTGTGCAGACAGCATCTTTTTACATAAATATAAACTGCAACAGTATTTCCCTTTGAAAAATCCATTTGTCGTGAAGCAAATTAGAAATAAATGTGCATAGATTCTAAAATGAGAGTATAACTTGTTGAAAAAGCAGAACAAGCACTGACCTCTTGTAATTAAATTCAAATGTTTTATGCAACTTTCCTAATCTATATAGTTATACTTCATAAGAGTATAACCATAATTAAATTGATCTGATTTGACACAGAAAAGAAGCTGATTCTATTACAGCTGGGGCATGGTTTATTGGACAGTTTTTTTATCTGACTTAAACAACTTAGAGTAACACGTAGTTTATCTCGGACACCTAATTAAGAAAAAGATAACAAATAGAACAAAACCTTAATAAGGTTAAAAATGAATGCAGGTCCTAACAATTAATTTGAGTACTTTATAAACTTAAAACTGGAAGCAATAAGCATAATTTGTGGTAAGGATAGTCATATATATCAACCTCAATTACAGGCCTAAAGAATGGTAGCTAGCTAGGTAACAGTTAGTCACGTGCAATGTGTGTGAAGCAAGCAAGGAACCACACGAACGCACAATGTTATAAACTAGATTTTAATTAAAGAGAATGTTGGTGTAAAGATCAAGATAAATAGAAGTGTGAAAAGGTTAGGGACCACAGTGAAAGAAGAAAAGGAAGTGTGATTTCCAACTTTATTTTGTGGTGTAAATATCAGTAACATGGTTTTGAAGTTGGCCTATGCCTGTGGTGTAAGTGTACTGCACTGAATTACACAGCAATAATACTCAAGTTTTCATATGATGCTGATGGAGCACAAGATCCATTAACTCATAAAACAGATATTTTATAATACTACTAATATATCTTTTCTGGCATTATTATCAGTATGCAGAATTAAGCCTATGATCACTATCACTTAAATAACCTCTTTACCAAATACAGTGCGGGCTATGCCTTTATAATAATTCATAAATCATTTTTAACTTATAAAATGACAGCACGGGTGCCATGGAGCTTCCATCATCGTGAAGCTCAGAGAAGGAAGGGTCGAAATGTCAGAATCCATTATGAATTTAGGCAAATCATACGGTAGATGAGCAGTAAATCACTTCAATATGTAATTCACCATAAACTTTGTACATAAGAACTCTTTGAAACTCCAACGATCACATGTCATCTTTTGGATGAGAATCTTAAATCTAGACAATGAGCAAATCACTATCTTAGTAGTAAAGACGATGGAGATTGTAAACTCCTACTTCTAAGAACGATGTCTATGTCTATCAAGATGGTTCATGTAGAATTCCCCTATCAATTTATTGTAGACATTTGCAAAAGATTAATAACTTAATGAATCAAAGTTGTCATCAATTCTTTTAGGCAAATTTCATTTTCGGTCTCACATTCATTCTATAATTTATTTTAAGTTAAATTACATTCGTAGTCCCTTAACTTAATTTCAGATAACATTTTAGTTTTTTTTTTTTTTTCGAATTGGTCCTTTATTTTAGTTTTAAGTGGCAATTTCATATTTTATGTTTTAAAATTTCAACAATATTATCTTTTTTTATACAAAAATTCAAAAAAATCATCAAAATTTTCAACTAAAGCCCATAAAACTAATAATCATCTTTAATATAATGCAAATTTTATCAAATTCATAACTCAAATATTTAAATACACTCATATTTTTATCTCCAACAACATCAAATAAATAATGAAAATATAAATTTATTTTAAAATTTAAGTTATGAATTTGATTAAATTTATATTTTATTGAAGATGATAATGAATTTTATAGGTTTTGTTTAAAAAATTTGATGATTTTTTTTGAATTTTTGTAAAAAAAAAAAGACAATATTATTGACATTTTAAAACATAAAATATCAAATTGTCACTTAAAATTAAAATAACGGATCAACTCGAAAAAAAAAATGACTAAAACGTTATTTGAAATTAAGTTAAGGGACCACATATGTAATTTAGCCTGTATTTTATTTACAATCTTCAAAGTCCTTCGTAAATCTTATGAGAGCTTAGTTAGCCAGACCAAGACAAAGATTATCTACCTTTTGTCTACATTTCTCTATCTTTCTCTTTGTCTCTCTCTACATGTATTTTCTCTCTCGTGATCATTTTGCTATTCTAAACATCACTTTTTCTTTTATTTTATCACAAAAACTGTCTAAAATTACTCTATCTTTCAAAATATATAAGTAGACAATCCAAATCTGGCCAGACCGTGAGATTATTCAAAGATTAAGTACATGTTGGTTAAGCTTTTGACAAAAAGAATATTTGAATATATGATTAGTCCGTTAAAACACAACCACCCAAGTCCTAAGGTGTAGCTCAGGTAGTTGAGTTCAGCCACCCGAAATGGTATAAGAATGAGGTCCAGAAATCAAACTCAAATTACTGTCATAATATCCTAACAACTGACATTTACCTGCAAAACAAGAAAAATAAAAACAATTGGGTTCTTACTTTATATCTTGTTAAGTTATTGATGGGTTAAGCTAATATCAAACTCACTCTAAAGCATCAGACATTAGTAAGTTTTAAAACAAATTATGAAATGAAGAATTAGCTCTGAACATGATTGATATTGTTTCATATCTTTTAAGATATATACCACTTGCTAAAAATTATGTTCCCTATTCTCTAGTGTTGGGGGCAATTAATCCTACATAATTCTGTTAAAAAAAATACATCAACTTGAATTATTGGATCTAGTAATTAAACACTTCTACAGCTGAATTCACCATTCTTCCCACAACTCTTATAATACTTAAACATCATAATATATAGTGTGACTATTTGTTAACCATCCATTCTATTTCTCTCACGTGGAAGTTTGCCCAAGATATCAAGCCCTGTTTACATTGTCTTTCGATTTTATATGGTTTGAGTTCGAAGTTTGGAACTAATCAAGATGTCACAATATTACTAAACTATAAAACAAAATCCCACATGCACTACAGAAGTATACTTCTTAAAAAATACACTGTTTTTCAGGTGTACTTGTTTAGAAACATAGAAGGGTCAAAAGTAGCTCTCAAAAGTGAATTATGATGAGGTATTGTGCGGAAAAGAAACTTCAATATAATACCAAATTCAACAATTATCCATTCCTATTATAATTTATCAGAAACATGACCTATTAAGTAATTAGATTTATTTCATCTTCCTAAAAAGATACAACTCAATCAGATTAGGAGGTACTGCAGCACTAAAAACTAGTACAGGATTATATTTAAAAAAAAATAGTACAGGAAAGGTATAAACTCAATATCCATCAGGCACTACTTCTGAAGCACTTTTCGACCATCTTCAAAGTTAATTCTGAAACTGGCTCCTAACCACAAATTTTCAATTTACTTTGCAGCTTTTGATGGTGCATTGGTGATTCCATGTGGAAAGGGCACTAAACTTAAACAAACTTAAACAATCTATTTTCCTAAAAACAAACAACAACCAATTTAGCTGGCCATCTCTGTAAGGCTAAGCCACAGAGAATCCTGCAAATGTTAGATCCACCTCTATATCAACAACAACAACTAAGTCTTATCCCACGAAGTAGGATTGGCTACTTGGATTAAAGAACGTCATAATGTCAATTCACCTCTATAGGCATACAAAACAAAAATAGCTTTCTTCCTTTCTCATTCTTGGCATTCCATCAGCACATGGGAGATATACAAAACACAGAATAATCATAAGAGATTGATAATGTAATGAGGCAAGAACAAGAAATGATTGGTAATGCCAGAGAGCTTTGATTTATATTTCTCCCTTTTGTTTATTAATATAGATATAGGTTCTGCTTTGATTTATCTTTCCCCCCTCCTTTTGTTAAATTATATAGATATAGAATCATAGATTCTGTTCTTATTTGATCTTAATCATAATAGAAAATGCGACATGTGTTCACAAGTTGTGTTAAGTTGTTTCATTCACTTAAAATACAGTAGACAGCTGCAGAGAACAGAAGCATTATTTTAGCCTCAGCCTCACCATTACAATTTTCACCAATTCGCTCAAGCTCGGCTTGCACTATTTTTTAAATTTAACTTCTCTTCATTTAAAAAAAGAAGCGCACTGCTATTCTTGTACTTCAAGGTATAACATTAGTTGGAGACTTGATGAAGGAATAACATTCTCCAAGATACCATAATGTCCCATGACATCAATAATAGCCAAGGCATTCCCAATTAGCTTCCATGCTTGCTGCACTCTGCTAGGATATAGAATAAAGGGGAATTAGAGTAGTAAGAAAAGTTAGTCGGTCAATTAGTTAGAGGAGTATTTGACTCCAAGGGCTTCCCCTTCTACAACAGAGTCACTACTATACTACTAGATGTTTACAATGCTTTCCACCTATCTTTGTATCCTCCTATTTATACAAAAATATTCCTCTACCTACTCTAATTCCCCTTTATTCTATATCCTAACATACTCTTTCGTCAAACTTCTGCCTGTCGATGTTGATCAACTACGATTTATGATAAAGACAACAAATATTTTACCAAACTTACATTAATTCATAGAAGCGAAATTAATGCCACCAGATTCGTTTAACAACACAGAATACTAACACTTGCCTCAGCACATTCCTCTCCGAAGAAGAGGGAGCAAAATGAAAATTTTGCAAAAATGCACAATCGTCCCTAAAATTCCAAAAGTGCGCGCCTCAGACATTGAAAATTTTAACACTGGCTGAAACCCTCTAGAAACTGTAATCTCTCACACACAGTGTTGTTAAATGCTGGCCATGGTGGAATGGCGTGGCAGATTTTTGGACAACCGCCATAGACAATTTGTAAAGGAATGCCCACCATGGTGGCGCCATAGGCTGCAACAGTGTGTTTATATGGCAGATTTGTGGCCTTCGGCCATCAACAACACTGCTCACACATACCAAAAACACCTCACAATACATTGATAGTCTTCAAAACACAGCATACATTTCATAGATATCAACCGGCTGTGTATTTATTTATAATTCACTAATTTGCTCACATGTTTTAGCTGACATAAATAACAATCATACAGAATGAAAAGTTAAATCTACGAGAAAACAAGAATACACAATATATAATGGGGAATACATATTCCAAATTCAGCAACGCACAAAGCAAACAAACTAAATCAAAACTTGACAACAGGTTATAAACACAAGTTTTTATTCTGTTCTGTCATCACAATCTAATTTAGGTACTCGTCAATAAAATGCATATAATAATACCATATAGTGATTAACTTATTATGATACATAACCATCTATGAGCATGCTTCATCCTAAATCACTATAAGTAATGTCAAAATAACTATAAAAAGGCTTCCAAAAACTGACCAAAAATCAGTGCTGTGACCATTGAATATCCTTGATGTTGATACCTTCCTTCACCATTTCATAAAGTGGACTCATTTCCCTCAACTTCTCAACCTGTTGAACCGTGAGCTGAACTGCCCTATCAATTTCAGCCTCGGTAGTGAACCTCCCAATACCAAACCTAATAGAAGTATGAGCCATATCCTCTTCCACTCCCAAAGCCCTCAAAACATAAGAAGGCTCTAAACTAGCACTAGTACAAGCACTACCACTAGACACAGCAACCTCCTTCAACCCCATAAGCAAACTCTCCCCTTCAACATAAGCAAACGACAAATTGAGGTTCCCAACATATCGCCTTTCCATACTCCCATTCACAACCACCCCATCAAGTTTCTCTCTAATTCCATTAAGCAACCGCTGCTGCAACGCCGAAATCCTCTTCTCATCATATTCCATTTCCTTCATAGCAACCTCACAAGCAGCACCCATCCCAACAACCAAAGGTGTAGCCAAAGTCCCGCTCCGAATCCCTCTCTCTTGTCCACCACCATTCATCTGAGGCTCGACACGAATCCTAGGTCTCCTCCTAAGATACAAAGCTCCAACCCCTTTTGGTCCATAAACCTTATGACCACTCAATGACATCAAACTCACATTCCACTTATCAACATCAACATGAATCTTCCCTAATGCTTGAGCTGCATCGGTATGAAAAGGAACATTAAACTCCTTACAAATCTTTCCAATTTCCTCCATAGGTTGAACAACACCAATCTCATTATTGACAGCCATAACAGAAACAAGACCAGTATCAGGCCTAATAGAATCCCTAAGCTTCTCCAAATCAACCAACCCATCAGACTCAACAGGAAGATAAGTAACATCAAAACCCTCCTGTTGAAGATGACGACAAGAATCAAGAACACACTTATGCTCCGTCTGCGTGGTTATCACGTGCTTTTTCTTCTCCTTGTAAAAATGCATAACACCCTTAATCGAAATATTGTTGGATTCAGTAGCACCGGAGGTAAAAACGATTTCTTTAGGTGAAGCTCCGATGAGAGAAGCCACCTGAGAACGAGCGTGTTCAACGGCGTTATCGGATTCCCAACCGTAGAAATGAGTGCGAGAGTGAGGGTTTCCATAGCGAGAGAGATAGAAAGGAAGCATAGCATCGAGGACACGAGGGTCAACAGGTGACGTGGCTTGAACATCTAGGTAAAGGGGTCTGCCAGAGATTTTGACACCCTTCATCGTGATTCCAGCGGTTTCTTCATGGGTTTGGGGTTCCGCTGTTAAGGCTGCTGCGGTGGCTGTGGAAAGTGGGTGGCGGCGGATGAGATTGGTATTTTTGGTGAGATGTTGACGGAGAGTGGAAGCAACTAGCTTTGAGGTCATTGGGTCGTTTGAGAAGGTTTTGAGTTTATCTTTTTGTTATTGATTTTGGTGGAGAAAGAGAAATAGGAACTGATTAATTGAGAAAGAGTGGTTTTATGTTTGTATGGCTTTTGGGGTTTTTGATGAAGAAATCGCAATTGAGAAGAAAGGGTTTCCAAAGTTTGAGGGATTAAGTCACTTGATGTCGGTTTAGTTAAATTGAAAGGATGATTTTTGGACGCGTCAACGGACTCAACTCAACCGTTAGGTCTGGTGGTGAGATATCTAAGTTGATTTTGATGCACACAACTGACATTTCACTTGTTGGATCAAACATTTAATTAATTAAATTTTTAAACTTTTTAATTGAAGTTTTCATTCAATTGATTCTTCTATTTTCAAATAATATTTTATGGTATAAAATAATTAATTGTTTTCAAATTAAATTAAAATATTGTAAAAAATTTAAATTTGTAATTTAATTAATATCAAATAATATATAAATAATTAATGATATATTTATAATTTTTTTATATATTTATAATTTAATTAATAATATATAAATAATTAATGCATCTAGATTATTTTATATTAAATATTGTATCTTTCATTATGTTAAATACTTCAATTTCTTATTTTTTAGTTTAAATTTTTTAAAGAATAATCAAAATTATCAACTTTTAAAATAAAAAAACAATCAATTTTGTAAATTGATAGAAATAGATGAATTAAAACTGCAATTTTATTTTTTTTTAAATTAAAATTTTCATCTTAAAATTTATATTAGCTAATATTATTTATATTTTATTTTACAAAAATATATGATAATTTTATTTATCTTTCATATTTTCATCACTAATTGAGTAATTACTATGGTGGACAGTATCAAGTGTAGTTTATGTGAAAATATTTAAAAAGTTTACGACGATTAATATTGTCATATTTAAGTATAAATTTAGCGTAATATGAATTTTAAGATTGAGAGAGTGATGTTATTATTGATGATTTAATAAAACAATAGAACATATAAAAGTGTAATTTTGAGGCACCCATGTGTACGCTCTTTGTTTTTTGTCAAACCAACGCCAAAAGAAATAATGTCTCATTTGTGAATATGAATATATATTTGTGTTTTTTGTCAAATTAACACCAAAATAATTAATATCTCATTTGTAAATATGAGTATACTATAAATTTATAAATTCATAGAGTCATAGCAATTAGTTAGAATGTGTCTATAAATTATTGATCAATTAGTTAGAATGTGTCTATAAATTATATAGCACACACATATTTTTTTTATCAATAAAGTAGATAGAAGATGGTCTTTCACTAGCCAGCTAATTAAATGAGAAATATATAATTTTCTATAAAAATGTGATTTTTTTAATACATTATAAATAAAAATTTGAAACAAATTATGATAAATAGTGATGTATAGGACTGTAAAAACGACGTGTAAATAAAAATATCTTTTTCTTACAAAAACACAAGAAACAAAAAACAAATTTGAAAGAGTAACAACGTTGTGTTGAGTAATTTTTAGATGAAGACAAGACAATTGATAATAGAGTAAATATTCCATTTATTTTCTAAAGTTATAGGATTGTAATCACGTGTTTCTTTACATTACCATTATATACTATAACGATCTTTCTTTACATTACCATTACTAATGTTTCTTTACATTAACAATGTGAGACTAGTTGAAAAATTTGTACAATCTTCTAATGACTCCTTCCATTTTTAACTCGACATTTGTATAAAAAAAATTTATTGGTATTTGTTATTTATTTTTGAATATCCATAGAAAATTAACTATTATTTTGTCAATAATGTATTTAAATATTTTATTGTATAGAGCGAAATATTATAAAGAAACAATAAATAAATAAATAAATAAATAAAGATGTTATAGAAAAATACAATTATTTCTTCAGAAGTCTTGATTTTTTTTTCATTGTATGTAAATAACACGAAAGCGATATTTAAAAACAAACGGGCGAAGTATATACATTTTCGAAAACATTGAATGGATCAGCAGTAGTCAGTTGCATAAATTGGGCATCATTTTCTATAGGTCGATAGTCAACCAGGCTTTGCAACATTGCATTCCCAAAAATTATTCTACAAACTATAAACAAACAAGAATAATTACTTTTATAAATCCCATGCTGATTGTTGGACCAAATTCTACTCAACTAAACAACCTCCCTCCCTACACACAAACTGCTAAATACTCATTATTTTCTCAAACTCGTCTATAGACCCAAACAGACTGATATATAAAATTTATAACTAACTAAAACAATAATAATCAATTTATTCTATGGAGATCATTAATAAATGAAGCACCAAATATCCTGTCATACGAAACACCAATTCATTTGGTCCCATAGTTTTGTTGTCTACCAAAACAAATATCATCTCTTTTTTTACCTTACTACTAGTACTAAAACTATAACTAGTTTTAAACAAAACAATGATATCACAGAAAAAAAAATATAAAAATTGTATCAGCTAAGCTCAACTGTAATTGATTTTGAATTAAAATTCCAAATTCAAGAACGATTTTAGTTCCTGAACTTGAACACCAAGTGAATAAGCCACATCTTCCCTACTCCATCCCCCACGCAACAACGTCAACGATAAATCTCTCACGTGCACGTGCACGTGCTCCACTATCTCCTTTTTATCTTTCAAAACACGTTTATCTTGTTCTTGTTCTTGTTCATGTTGATTCACCTTCATCATCATCATCATATCGCGTATCTCTTCCTCTTTCCACCCTCCTTCCCTCAACTTCCGCAACACGTCATCCATACACCCCCCCAATTCTCCTTTTCGGTCATCCCACCACAACTTCCACCCTCTCCCATCTGCTATCTCCGACCAAAAACCAATCGTCCTCGCCTTCGTCGCCGCCCAAACTGGCTCCACCTCCTCAACCCCCGTTAAAAACCCCGCATGACGAACAAATCCGGCAAAATCAAAGCTATCCAAACGAACATGACCACCGTGATCCACATAAAAAATTGGGTTCCCGATGACGTTAGGCGATGAAGGTATATAATAATTTTTGTAAATAGGAACAAGACGTGGCACACTGTTCAAAATAGTTTGAATGGATTGAGCCGCATCTTTCGGAAATGGACCCCACGAAGGATGCCAGAAACGGTTATTGGAGACACTACGAAGGATGGAAGAGAGTGGAAGGTCGAGAAGAATTCGAAGCTGTTGTTGTGAAGCGGAACGCCAGTTAGGAAAACCGGGAGAGATTGGAAGACCTTGTTGGAGGATTAAACGAAGGTCTGGTGGAAATGTGAAGTTGAATTTTGATTCCAGTGATGAGAATTCTGTTTCAGAGAGTCCTTGTTCGATTACAACATTCGAGGATTTGAGGCGTTGTATGAGATCGATAGCGTATGATTCGAATGAGAAGACTAATCGTTTAGGTCGGGGTGGTTTTGTTCTTCTGATCTCTTCTTCTTCCTTTGTAACGCTGCTCATTCTGAGATTTGTTGTTATATTGCGTTATTTACGTACTCATCTCATCACTACGATGTGTTCTGTTTGCTACCGAATGAGATATATATAGAGAGAGAGTGAAAGGGACACTTTGACTCTATTTTTAATTATTTCATTTTATTATTTTTCAACTATTTAATACTATTACTTTAATATACTTTTATTTAATTCAAAACAATCTAGTATTTTTTATTAGATTTAATTTGCGTAATTGACCGATTTAATAAATTTGATTTATGTTATATATATATATATATATATATATATTAAAAAAAACATGGCATTTTATTTCAATTTAAATTTGGGTGTGTTTTTTATTTTTATTTATTTATTTATATTTTAATTTAATCGTCGTTTAAATAATTGAATTTAAAGTTATAATCTTCTTTAATAAATTAAATGATCATTTTAAAATAAATATATACACCGTTAATTAATTAAAGCCCTTTAATGTACAAAAAAATAAATAAAAACATAATAAATTTTTATGTAACTTTTTTCTTCTAACTTTACTTCATTTGTAACTTCTATTATTTTATGGATAAAAACACATAAACCTACGTCAATACCCATTTACACATTAATATTAATATTATGATACAAAGATCCCTTATTTTGAATGGTATTTTTTTGACGAATATACCTTTAATAATTTAGTTTTTTCAAATTAAATCTAAATTAATACCATAAATTATATGAAACTCATTAAATTTATTTTTTTTCTTCATTTTATATATTTTCTGATCTTGTTCCTATCTTATAATTGATCTTCTTTTTTATGAAAATTGTGATTGTAAAGTGTAAATAAGGTTTCTAGGCTTTTTTTCCTAATAATTCATTACGTCTCTATTTTGAAAATCTCACATTTTTGTTTTAGGAAATAATATCAATAGAGAAAGGATATATTCTCATATATAATATAGTAGAATGTCCATCCATGGCTTTTTTAAAAAAAATTAAATGAATCAAATGATCCCCTTCTTCTCGATATAGAATGGTCTTATAATTTGTACCAAAAAATAAAAAAGATTGACCATATGAATTTTTATAATTGGGCCGAGGAGAAGATCGAAATATACTCAGGTACAGTTTGGTCACTTGGGTAATATAAGAATAAAAAAATAAGGTATGCAGAAAAAGTATATATATTTCTAAAATATAATTAATATCACTATAATTATTTAAATATGAGATTATATCTTCTTTATTTATATAAAGTATAATACATAATAGATTACTTTAAAAAAAAAACTAAGTAGAATGAAATTCATCCTAAAAATAATGTTGATTTTAATTTGTTATAACAATAGATCATGGGATCGGTATGAATAATGACGAGAGAGAATCTTTTTGTGGTTGGAGATAGAGATGGAGATAAGAGAAATATTGAAGGAGAGTCTGAATAGCGGAAAACCACTCTATCTTTTTCTTCGCATGTTAAAGACGAATGATTTAAGACTATATTTGGGTTTAGAATCATACATTCAATTTTTTTTTTCTTCATTTTATTTAAATAAATTGTTTTAATATAAATTTAGTTTTTTTGTACTTTTTTATTATAGTTTTATCGTTTAAATACAACGTTTTTATTTTATTTTATATTTTTTCGTTTTTGTACAATGTTTTTTTTTTTATTTTTGGTTTGATGCAATGTTCATTTTAGTTTAGATTTTTAGTTTAGATTGACAAATTAACTTAATTAATTATAAATTTCAATGAAGGCCTTTGGTGTGGTCAATGCTACAATCAAGAGACATAAATTTACTGGATTTAAATTTTAAAAAATTAACAAAATTTAAATTCAATTGAATAAATTATTTTAAATTTTCAAAATGAGTTTAATGTAATTTAAAGATCTAAATTTACAAAATTTGAAAAAACTTAAAATTTAATTTCAATATAGCACCGTACAGTATGTTGGTTTTTTAAATAATAAATAGACTTCTAAATACCCCCAACGTCTACCTATTTATTTGCAAATATTTTTACTATTTGATTTGGTCAAAAACTAAACTACTCAAAAAAAAATTTATATATATATATTTTAAAGTTTAGCTTGACATCGACCTAATGTAGACGAAGTAAATGGATGCGACTTATTTCCACCTTTTAGTTATGATCAAATTTGGGTTGATGCTTTATATTGTAGAGACAGGTGGCTAAATGTGAATGTGATCTTTTGGAGAAAAAAAAACCTTGATGATGTGGCTAAAACGACGATCACATTTTTGTTTTAAAACCTGTTAGCATAATTGAGTAATTCAAATCATAAAGTGCAAAAAATGGAATCCCTCGATTGGTATGGCAAAATGTAAGTAATGAAAATTTACCAAAAAGTCTAGGTAACCTTTCACATAGCTACAAGATTATCACAAATGAACATAGTGATCCCATAATCCAACAAATCTATTGTTAGGAAACTAGATGCAAGTAACTTCTCCTAAAAGTACTATTAACAATTGTTAAGTAGATGCATAACTTTTCAAAATTGAAAAACTTGCTTTGGCAATATTCATCTTTTGTTACACCAATCTCTTAGGCAGCAGAACTAGTGTCTTCATCATCTCTCACTTCTTCCTCATTTTCATCTTCAGCTGATCTTACAGTAGCATCTTCATGCTCTTTTGAAGCACCCTCTTCATTTGCAACATTTGGTATGAAACTTTTATTATAGAATAAATTTTTATTGATTACATTTAACACAGGCCTAGTAGGGTAAGGAGAAGGAGTTCTAAAAATCTTCCCAGAATTCCGCATATGTTTAGTGTAAAACTGCAATGTACATTGATCTGGAACACTCGGGCTATAGCTCAACTCTTTATCTGGCTGTGATGGTTCAAAATTAACGTGAACTCCCAAACTGGGTCCTCCATGACTTCCCTCATTAACTTGGCCTTGGCATGCAGTAGAAGGAAATGTTTTTTCTTTAAGGATAACTTTTTCAAAGATGGGTTCTTTAGACTCAAACGGAGGCTTACTCGGTGCGGGGCTTTTCCCAATAGCTCGAGATTGAGACTCGTGTGGTGCATCCGTTGAAGGTATTGACAGCTTACATGGCCTCCCTCTCTTTCGTGGTTGTTCTGTTCCGACCGGGATAGTCTCCACAGTTTCATTGGTAGGCTTTTCCGCTTGATGTTTGAGTGATGAAAATTGTTTCCTCACAACCTCATCGACAGACCTTTCTAATTCTTTCCTTACAATTTCATTGGTAGACATTTCCACTTTAAGTTTGAGCGATGAAAGTTCTTCTTCAATCTTAGTTACTCGATAGTTGTAATTCGAAACTTCATCTTGCAATTTAGTTACCATATTCTGGAGCCGAAAATTCTTCATTAACTGCAAGAGTAAACTTGTTCATATTTCTAATCAAGGTACAAGAAACCATAATGAGCATAACTTGATTGTGAGACTTGGAAAAAAGGTATTCACCTGATCTTCCCAAAGTTTCTTGTGCTGTGGAGAAAGATTTGTATGTTGTTTGATGGTTTCTATTTGCAAGGAATTCTGTCTAGGTATGTTAGGAGTTTCTGAAGAAAAGCTAGGGGTTCCAACAAAATTGGGAACATAAGGATGCTGTAATTGATGCATCTGAGCCAAATGAGCAGATTGATTCAAAGCAGCTGCAAACAAGGTCTCAAACTTTATATCTTAAAGTTACATACATGTTTATGTTTATTTTACACAGTTGAGTAACCGACAAAAATGTATAACAATATAAAATGATGCATCAGCTAGTACAGATCACTGTGTTCAAATACATATACTATACATTGAATTCAAATATTCTCCACTAGTTACAATAGAAAAATGACAGGAAAGAACTCCTATTTCCATAATAAAACTTGGCCTATGTTTGGGTTAAGTCTAACGACAATAAATTATTAAGTTTGGCTTCCAACTTTAGAATAGATTGATTCTGGTCTCAAAATAAATTTTACCTAAAAGATAATATTTCTAATTTATGCGGTAACCAGAATCAATTATCACATTTATTGACATACATACACACACAAAAGCAATTCTAATCTAAACATAAATAAATAACTTTGAGTTTACTCACTTTGAACTAAAATCAATTTCAAAAACACAATTCAATCAAGATCAATTTTGTCACCTCAATACCAAACATACACACATCTATAAAATTGTATTAAGAAATTCTGGAAAAGTAGTTTACAAACCTGAATAGCCAGAATGTGCGCATCCAACATGGTGATGCATATTGGGAGCAATGTTCTGGGTTGTTGAGGAACTACCTCCTCCATGTACAGCAGGATCAAACACTCGAGGTCTCCAAAAGTGCAATGGTGAGTGTGCAGATGCATGACCTTGTTGTGGATGTGGTAACGGCTGTGGCCGCAGTTGTTGTTGCTGATTTGAGTTAGGCACATTGTTGTTTGAAGTTCTAAAGATGGTACTATTAATGTCAATAGTCATCCTTGTCGGAGCTTTGTCTCGGTTGTTCTATTAATCATCACCATATTCATATTAATCTTAATTAAACTATTGAAATTGCAATATACAAAATTTTGATGATTTTGCATTTATGATTGAACCCTTACATTTGATGACAAATTAACCTCCAAGAAGAAAATTAAAATACAGAATATTGATCTAATTAAGGAATGTGTTGTTGAAACCACAAAAGATTGAGAACATAAGTAGAAATAAGAAGAGAGAAAAGAAAAGAATTTAAAACCTGGGGTTGAAAAAATGGAGGATTGTTATCCATGTTGTTGAAGAAGAACGAGTTGTTTGATTGATTAAGAAGTGTTGCAAGAAGAAGCTAGAATGAAGGGATGGGTATTAGGTGGAAAATGAAGAGGCTCTTCTCATGCATTCTTCAATCGTCTCTATTCTTGTTTTGATTAGGAGTGAGTGAGTGAGTGAGTAGAGTACTGAACAATCTTTGTTTGTGTTCGCTAACCAAATCATATAATAGACGAAAAACGAACTGTGGTGAGAAACTAGAAAGTATAGTTGATTTGAATTTTGTGTGACTTTTGGAGCGCGTAGAAACACACGGTTCTTCTTCTTTTCATTACCCTCTACTTCTCAAGTATTAAAGCTTAAGTGTCTCTTCTTTGTTGTCCTTGTTTTTAAGACAGTCATTGTAATTGATTTTAATGAAAAGTCATTTAAATTTTACATTATTTATGTTTTGATATATTTAAATAAAAATAAATTTAACGTAAAAATAATATATAGATGATAATATTTAAATATATAAAAGTTAATTTTGTATTTATAAAATTGATTTTTATTTCTCTAAAGTGGATATATTAACTAAAATGATTTTCTTAATTTATTATAAAAATAAATTAGAATAATTTTGTATGTGAATAACTATTAAATCATATATGAATCTCAACAGTGTTTGGATGAGATGATTTAAGTCTCTTTCGATTTAACTAAAGATCGAGAGTTTAAATTCTCTTATAATTATATTAAAATTTTTTAAAAATAATTTTGTCTTTTATTTTAATTTTATTCGTCTTGAGAAATTAATCTATACTATTGTTCGTGGAAGACACTCAATTTACAACAAACAAATATATGTGAATTAGTGGTATGGATACTTAAGATATTATCGATTTTAGTTAACTTAAATATGTGATATTTTATAAAAACCTAAACGACACTTTAATTTTTTTAAAAAAAAAATACAAATTTAGTTCCTATAAAATACAAAATATCGATTTAAATATTTAAATAAATGATATACATACTTGCATTTTAAATATAATAAATCAATTCATTAAACTTGTTAATTTTTTAACGATATTAAAATTCATTTAGATTATCCTTAAGTAACACATCTGGTATCAAACTCGATACATCACAGTTATGTGATTTAATTTACTATATCTTTTACGATTAAAAAAAAAACTATCTACGTTAATTTAATTTGACTTGACAGTGTTTAATTTAATGTTATATATATTTCATTTTTATTATTATTTACCATGACATTCTGTTAAAGTCGAAATTTTAAACTTGTATTTTTGTAGGTTTAATTGTTAGCCAAAGAAAATTAATTAATCAAAATATTTATTATTTATTTTTTAAAAGCTACTTCATTATTTCTTCTTAGAAAACCAATGGTTCATGAGGAAAACAAGGAGGAAAAGAACACTTCTTTACTTAAGTGTATCGATCTACCACATCTACTACATAGAAACTGTAGGAATCATTATATTAACATAGATTAAATTGTATTCCCCGAGTCTTCACAATGAATATCATTTTAACAAACAATTTGTTTTAAAATGAATGTAGTTTTTAAATTTTAATACAACTTGAATTATTATTTTTTTATATCATCATTCAATGATTGAATGATTATTATGTGTATAATTTACAAAATATTATTATATTTATATTAATAATAGTGAAAAATTCATCAATAATTAAAATGAGTAATTTGTTAAAATGAATTATCTATTGATTTTAATTATTATATTTTTAGTACATGTACAAAAACTTTAAGCAAAATTTATTGTGATAGAGGAAATAGTTTACATTCTTTTTTATGGATGAAGTTCCACTCCCCCATCTATACAAGAAGATATACATACAACGAGAGTTTATACAATCACTAATAAAAACAATTTAAGTCCTCAATGAAAGATCTATTGAAAACTTCCTTGAAAATTTGAAAGTTTTCCATGATACAAATTAGAGATCTTGAAAAGCCCAATTGAATTTCATGACTTGGGTCGAGCCAATTTATGGTCTTTGAGCAATTCAACCACCCTTCTCATTGAAGGTCTACTAATTGGAAATGCTGAGGTGCAAAGTAGAGCCACATTTAACACCTTCTCAACCTCTTCATAATCACAAGTATCTAAGTTCAATCTTGGGTCCACAATCTTGGTCATAGGAATACAATCTCCTTCATGAGATGCTGATAAAGCAGTCTCAGTGACCCACTTCACAATATCTTTGTTCTCACCAAAACTAGAGTCATTTGGCCTCTTCCCAGTGATCAATTCCATCAGCACAACACCAAAACTATACACATCACTCTTCTCAGTCACTTTCAATGTATAAGCATACTCTGCAATTACATCAATTAGGTACATATTAGTACCAATCAAGTTCAACAAACAATAAGTCCTAACATTACCATAAATTTTGGATTACAAATAATGAGTCCTAACATCCAGATATGCTACTACATATATTTTCTAATACCTTGGTCCAAACAAAATGATATCATCGACATCAAAATTTATTTAATGTTGTGATTAATTTAAAACGTGACACAACATTTATCTGCAACAGTTGAATTTGAAATCACAAAATCTTTATTGCAAACGCAATTAAAATTGTTGTTTAAAACCTTAATGTAGCTACAAAAGTTTCCATTGATAAGAAACTACTCTCTCTAACATGAAACATAAGCAACAATAGTAGTGGAAAAATTCATATATCCCATTAAAAATTTAGTCTAAATTTATCAGCTTTTAAACTATTATTTTTGGATGAAATAGTTAATAAAACTGACCTGGAGCTATGTAACCATATGATCCGGCAACTCTAGACATAGCACATTCAGTTCCCTCACGCATCAATGTCTTAGCAATTCCAAAATCAGCTAGACAAGGCACAAAATCATGGTCAAGTAATATGTTATTACTCTTCACATCCCTATGAACAATAGCAGGAACACAATCATGATGTAAATAAGCCAACCCTTGAGAAGCACCCAAAGCAATTCCAAATCTCTTAGACCAATCCATTAACACCCCTCCAAACTTCCCCTCATGCAATACATCACCCAAACTACCATTCTCCATATACTCATAAACCAATATTCTAAAATCATCACCACTACAACAAAACAACAGTTTCACTATATTAGCATGTCTAATTCTACCCAATGTTTCAATCTCTGATTTAAATGCTGATTCAGTATCTTGTTTATTTTTACCACCACCCCAAAGCTTTTTTACCGCAACTATCTGACCCGTTTTCACTTTCACCTTATAAACCTGACCCGAACTTCCTCTTCCAATCAAATTCTCGTTTGTTAAAAATGGAACTATATCTTCCTCATTGAACCCAACTCTCTGAAACGCGGTTGTCATAAAAGCCCGTTTCGATTTTCCAACTAAAGTACCCGACTTTCTCTTCAAAAACCACAAAATACATACAAAAAGTAGAACAGAAAAAGTTAAAACGATTATAGCAACAATAGAAAAGGGTTTGTGATTTGAACAAGGACGAAGGGTTTTAACAACGGAGCTACATAAACCCGGGTTACCCATTAAACCCGACGAATAAACTTGATGGTTAAAACCCGAAGGAACTTCACCGTACAATTTGTTATCAGAAACGTTGAATTGATTCAACGTTAAATTCGTTAACTCCACCGGAATTTTCCCTGTTAAATAATTAACGGCGAGATCAAGGTATATTAAGTCAGGTAAATTACCGAGTTCATGTGGAATTGAACCGGTGAACCGGTTATGCGATAGGTTTAACTCCGTTAACTCGGTCCATGATGTTACGTTACCGGGAATCTCGCCGATGAACATGTTTTCCTGCATTTTAAGTTTCTGCAACTTTTTCAAACCGGTTATGCAGGTTGGAACTTCACCTGTAAACCGGTTGTTTCCGATGTCAATTTCAACTAGCCGAATAAGTTCGCAGATTTCATTCGGAAACTTACCGGAAAACCGGTTACCGGCTAAAAGCAGTTTTGTGATTCCTTTGGCTTTGGAAATTGAACTTGAGATTGAACCTTGAAACTTGTTGTGTTCCATTTTCAGAAAATAAACATTTGGAAGGTTCCAGAAACTCGGTGAAACTGAACCAGAGAGTTCGTTGTTTTCAATTCTTACGTATTTGAGAGAATCACATTCGCTATATTCATCATGCAGAGGACCAGAAAATCTGTTTCTGAATGTGATGAGTCGCTGAAGAGTTTTTCTTTGACATAGAAACTTTGGTAACTCTCCAATGAAGTTATTAGTTGAAACATCGATTTCTATTAACGCAGAGTTTTTTCCGAGATCTTGTGGAAGTTTTCCTGAGAAGCTGTTGTTGTAAAGATTCAGATGCTGCAAATTTTGATTTGAAGCTAAAATTGGTGGAACTTCACCGCTGAGAAAATTGTCGTTTAAGTTGAGAACAGAGAGATTCATTGAAGCGATTTGTTCTGGAAACTTTCCGGTGAGAGCGTTCTGAGAGAGGTCTAAGAGAACCAAATTTGTGAGGTTTTTTAAACCTTTTGGAATTTCACCGGAAAGATTGTTATCAAATAGTTCAATTTTTTGTATGGTTTTCAAGCTTGAAATGGTTTCTGGGATTTTACCAGACAAAGAGTTTTGTGACAAATCGAAGTTTTTTATGGAAATAAGATTGAAAATTGTGTCTGGTATGTTTCCTATGAGGTTTATTTTTGATAAGTAAAGAAATTCTAGCTTGGTAAGGTTTCCTATTTCAGAAGGTAAAGGTGAAGGTTTCATTGTTTCTGTGTAAGCTAGTTCAAACCGAGTTAACTCACTGAGGTTACTTAAAAACGGAGGAATTGCTCCGGTGAAAAGGTTACCAGACAAAATCAGAACTTTTAGTAGTGGAAACCGGCCGAAACTCACCGGAATGTCGCCGGTGAAGTTGTTCAATGAGAGGTCAAGTGTTCTTAGTTCAAATATTTCTGATGGAAACTCCGGTAACGTTCCGACGAATAAGTTGTCGGAGAGGTTTAAGAAACGAAGATTAGAACAGGGTAGTATGGAATGTGAGGAAAGAACATTGCCGAGAAAATTGGTTCCAAGTGAAAGGTTTTGGAGAGTTGGAATGTGACAAAAACCAGAGGGGAAATCGCCGTAGATACCGAACTCAGTGAGGTCGATGGATACAACTGATTTGTTTCGTGAATCGCAGGTTATGCCTGTCCAGTTACAAGGATTGTGTTGTATGTTTGGTAACCAGTCTTTGAGACTCTTGTTTTGATCATCTATTTGAGTGTTCTTCACTTGTAGAAGAATTTCATAGTCTCTTGAAATTGAAAAGGTGGTTCCATTTGAATATATGAGTAAAGATAGTAGTAAAAATGGAAGAATGAGTTTTTCTTTTTCCATGTTGTTCAATTTTGGTAGTGGAGGATGAGAATGGTACTGAAGTTAAATTGTAGAAGAAGTTGGTATAGTTTGGTATGAGTCATACACTTTCTAGTGCTTTTTCTCGTGAAACATGGAGATGGATCCTTTTATTCATGCATGAAGATAGGGACAGTTAGTTTGGTTTGGTTCACTTTTTGTTGTTGAAGTAATTACAAAGTGTGTTGTTTTCTTGGGATTATTACGAGGGAGAAAAAAGTGTGTATTCAATACTTCAGCGGTTTTGATATTGATGGGTGGAGTGGGAGTGGAATGGGGAGGGAAACGTGATTTTGCATTTGGAGTCTTTTGAAAAAAGCAAGTTTACTTTTAAGCAATGAGAATTTTGCATGAGAAACCAGAAAGGGAGAACAAGACAGAGGCATAAGGATTGCATTATATTACTACCTCCAGAAGAAGAATCATTCTTGAAGATTGGTTTGTGGTAGATTAGATTAGAATTTAGATAGGATAAAGATATAAGTTTTGGACTAGCTATGATATTTTTGTAGTAAACATTAATTAGAGGTGTGAAACAATTTGGAGATGATTCGATGAATAAGTTGACTATGTTTTGTGTGGTTCAATTTGAAATCTGGGTGAGAACCAATGCTCTTTACTCTTATTGTCTATTAGTTGAAGTATATTATATATAGAAGAATAAAAAAGAGAAAAACGAGGTGTTGTTTTTGTGTTTTGTGGAATAGAGGCTTATAGCTTAGGTGAAGAGAATATGGAATGCCCCCATACTTAAAAAGGAAAATGACATTTATGTACTGTAATATACTAATTTCCAACCACTAAAATGTAGTGAGTGAATATATATATATTTTTTGAAAGAAAGAAAAGTTAGTAATGGTTGAGAAGAATATGTTCATGTGGCTCTGCATTGCCGTGAAGAATCAGGTGTCTCGTCTCTTCTCTTTACAATGTTCCCGAGGGTTAATTTAAATTTAATATATAGTAATTAAATGAACGCCATTCCCTCCCCTTTGCCGCTCATTTTTCATATATTGAGTAAATGTTTGAAAATTTGGGATGTTTATAGATCATTACTCAACAAATATATTTTCTATATAATAAAATATAAATAATACTAAAAAAAATTAATTTATTTGATTAAAAAATAATTTAAATATATTAATCTTTTTTTCTGGAGGACGTATATATACATTTTTTATGATTGCGATATGAGGGAGTATATACTTGGTGACAAAATATAAATAAAAATTGATTTAAATATATGATTGGTCTTTTATATTTAAAGTTAATATTTATTTTATTATTTTTATTTTGATTTATTTTTGTCATTTAAGTTTTTATATCTTTTTATGAGTTATGTATTTTAATCATTATCACAATTACAATAAAAAGTTATAATAATATTCGATCATTGAATTTTTCTTTAACAATTATCAATATATATTTAATATATTATTTTTTCAAAATAATATTCATTTAACTTAATAATAATTTTGTAGTTAAAATAGATCATTGCATGTTTTAAAATATATATATATATATATATATA
>JBBPBS010000738.1:13140223-13153614 GCA_037974835.1 Cicer judaicum
TGAAATGAACAACATTTATTATAAGTTACTGCATTTTTAATTTATCCTTATTAATATTGTATAATAAATTTATTTTTAATTTATCCTTATTAATATTGTACAATAAATTTGAAGATTGCGTAGGAAATTTTTACAACTGATACATAATTTATGATAATAATTATACAATTATTCAAAAAAATTATATGATAAAGTAAAAAAAATAAATCATTTATAAAAGATAAATATTTAAAATAAATAAAAATATATATTAACTAAAAGATAAAATACCAAAAGTATAATTAAATAATAAAAATATGTTAAAAAACAATTATTTTTCCGCATATATTTCGGGCTAAAATAATTGAAAAACTTCGCATACACTAAAGGAAAAGCCTAAAATTGAGAGAGATCATTTAGCCAATAGCTTATGTATTTTGCACTCTATGTGCTATCTATGTAAGAGAGATCATTTAGCTCAAAATAATTTGACAATCGAATGAGAGCTCTTAAGAATCGTTTCGACAGTAGCTGTGATTATTTTTATAGAATATTTGGAAAAGGTAAGTTTTCTTATCAATGTTAATGTTTTTATCTATTTCCCATCTCTATCTCCTCCCTCCATTATTTTTATCAACATTAATTTTTTTTTATCTATTTCTCTCTCTTTATTTATCCTTTTCATCAAAATAGTCAATTAACTTTGTAGTGCCTCTAATAATTACAAATAGTATAATGACTTAATAAAAGTTAATTAAAAAATAAGAAAAAATAGATGTATTTTTTATTAATCAAATCATTATATTAATCATAAAAACATATAAATTTGATAATTGATATTTCTAAAAAATATCGTCATTAAAATTTCAAATGAATTTTTTTGTATAATACATAATGTAATCCAGATTAGAATTTGCCATATGATAAAATGTGGACCCTTTAGCAACAAATACATTATCTACAAAATAATGAACCGTATAGATGATAAATGCATTTGTTGACTTTTCTGTTGTACTACTACTAGTACTTACTGATTATTACACTTTGTCGGTGACCTTTCCCATTGAACTTGACAAGGTGAACTAGTAATTGCAAGTTGGGGAAAAACATAGTGCATCATTGGGTTATTGAACCTTTACGCGTCATGAAGCACTAGTTTTAAATTTTGCATAAAACAACTTTTTTTTTTTCAGAACAAAAAGGAAGAATTAGTTGAGCTAATTCAGCCATTTAGCTGATGATGTGATTCTTAATTGTGATTGTTAGTAATTTAAAAAGGAGAGTATAAGCTATCAAATTAATTCAATGTTGCCACATCAATGAAACCTATTTCAACAAAAGAAGACATAATGGTCTTCTATTTAAGGCACTACTTTGTTGACTTGGATATCAAAGATTGAGAATATTTATTGGCATTTAGTCATGGGATTGGACCATTTAGTCTATTCATAGTCCAAAATTAAATGATTTGTAGCACTTTATCTTTTTCAAGAATTATGTTTGTGACATAAAACTAGCAGCACAGTAGAATTGACTTGTTTTCTTTTGTGTGTGCTCTTCTTCTCTTCGAATTAATTGAAATAGCTATGCTTTCGGCCCTATTAACTCTATAAGGACAATTAGATAAGAGATGACTCGCATTCTCCTTATTCAAAAAATTTCCGTGTGTTCATTTTGATTGTTGAGGCTATGTGAAATCAATATTATAGATTTTAAAGTTTTCGCAGCAGTATTATAATCACAATTTAAAGTGCATTGATTATATTTTCTTGTAGTATAAAAATTAACAATGTAATTGTAGTATAAAAGTTAACAGTGTAATTGCAATTATAATTTAAAATCACGTATAAATCATATTTTATTTGTTATATCTCCAATGACTTTTGTTAAGTTTTGGCTTAAAAATTGAATTTGCGTAAATATTCGTCTATGCTCAAATCGTATTGTTGAAATATTGCCCTCTTCGGTGTATTGTACATAAACACTCGTAATTTTGTCCTTAATAAACTACACATCGGTTGATAGAAGAGTGTGAATATTATTTATAAACTACTTTTACCTTTGATTTTTAAATAATGTGATACTTTTTTTGTATATCCAAATGCATTGAAGCTAAGGGACTAACGGTTCTATCAATTCTCCTCCACAAACGACACCATTATTTTTAACCTTAATTAGTATTTTTGAAGTATTGTCCATTGAAATCTTATATGTTAGCATTCACTATTTTATCTTTAATAAAAAACACATCGATGGATAAAAAAATTATGTATTATCTCGATTCTCAAACGAATTCGAGAATTTTTTGTATACTAAAACAAATCTCATGTAATATTTTATGATTTTGATACAAGAGTGTACCTTTGTGCTATATGGTCCATTTCGGTCCATTAAAACGGTGATTTGTTGTAGTGATTTTGCAAAAAAGGAAGTACGTGTGAGAGAGATATGAGAGAGAGAAGCTGTTTTTCTTGATTGGTTGATGAATGAAAACAAAGTCGTGTGTCTTTACAAAATTTAGCTCTTTTTCTACTATTCTAATTCTAACGGGCCCCTTACCTTTTCTGTTATTTGCTGTTGTCCGAAGAAAGAGCCCAAAGAGATTTGGCTCTTTTTCTTTTTCCACCATTATCCATAGTCTCTCAGAAAAACACAACTACACTACAATACAATGCATCAATAGCACAAATAATCATAGCCGAAAATGGTGCTAAAATGTTTTTCAAAATGGTGATCATAAGTTCATAACACATACTTTCTACTTTAAAATATGAAATAAACTAAATTAATAAAATTATTTGAATAATTAAAATTTATAATTTAATTATATCCAACTAATAAATCCTCCAATGTTAATTTAATTAGATAAAGTTAGTTGATTTAATATTATTATTTTAAAAATATGTAATAGAAATAAAATAATTAAGCATTTGATTTAATTTCTTAATCTAATATAAAATTATTATAGAAAATCAAACAATTGTCCAAATGTAACAATAATTGTGGAATAGATAATTAGATGCAAGTATTGGATTAAATACAATTGACTTTTTTACTTATGTACTCCCTCTGTATAATTTGAGCATTTAACACAAATAAAAAAAATATAAATGAAATAAAGAGAATTATAAATTTATTAAACAACTTTTATTAATTATTGCCGTATTCATAGATATTATTAATATAAAGTAAACTATAGTAATTTAAGATTAATACATATGATATTAATTAGATGACACAATTAAAAAATAATAATTAATTATATAATAAAAACTATAAAATTTTAATTTATTTTTGGGATAATTTTTTTAATTTTTTTTATAAATGAATTCGTGGTAAGACCGAGGGAGTGTATTTTATTAAAATTGGTTTACTCGATGGAATGCATATCCACGAACTCTTTCCAATTTATTTCATTATTACTTCATCCGTTTCTAAATTTTACTTATTTTACACTTAAATATATATATATTAAAAATTAGTTTAGTCATTTTTATCTTTCATTAACTACAAATAAAATTTATTTAATTTATATTTTTAGAATTTTAAGAGTATGAACGAAAATTTTATTAATTGCATATTAATTTTAAAAAAATCGAAGTTGTGACACAAAAATAAAATATTTAAAGAACAAAAAATCAATAATAGATAAAGTAAAATTTTCAATAAATAATGCATCTAGTTTTACATCAACATTTGTCACATCATCCCAATTTTTATTTTAAAATGACACTATATTTAAAATGAAGTTGAATTTAGTGTAGTGAAATAAATTATGTATTCACACATTTGGATCATAACTTACTTTTTGATTAAAGTTACGGTTCTAAAAAATATAAATTTTTATTTTTATTTTATTATTAAAATATTTATCTTGAATTTAGATTATTCTATCTTAATTGATTTATTACTAATATCTGATCGTGCGAATTTAATTTATTTAAAATGAAGTATATTCATATATTGTATGAAAATGTAAAATTAATTTAGATATTTTTGTACCCAATTAAATTGGTCATTAAGCTCAATTTTTTGTTTGTAATATTTATTCTTAATTATTTATCCATCTGTAAAGTTTCACATAAAAAACTGTATGTTTTCATATTTTTTTGTATGGGAAAAATACGACATTGAAAATTGTAATAAGGAGTCAATTTTCATTTTTCACGCTTCCCAATTCGTCCGAAGACACCCACACCGATCATCAATATTTTCTCCATACTCTATGTAACAAATTGAGATCAATCCCCACATAACAACACACTACATTCAAATTCAATCAATCCATATATTAAAATATTCATATATTCCAAACGAGCCACACCACGCCAACAACAACTACCGATATCATCTTCTTCGTTCCCAATTGCGAAAATAGAGAAACTGATTATGGAGCCAAATTCAAATGAACGAATTGCAAGAATCGCCGCCCACATCCACCCTCCCAATATCAAGGTTTGTTTCATCATCACTTTCCGTTGGATCAACAATTTCATTGTTTTTAGATTCATGATGTGTATGATTCTGTCTTATTATGTTATTACCTGAACAATTCAGGATCATGATTGTTCTTCTTTGACAAGTTTCAATTGCCGTGCCAAAGGTGGATCACCCGGATTCAAAGTTGCAATTTTGGGTTCTTCTGGTGGCATAGGACAACCACTTTCTATGTTGATGAAGATGAATCCGTTGGTTTCAGTTCTTCATCTATATGATGTTGTTAACACACCTGGTGTCACTTCTGATATCAGTCACATGGATACTTCTGCTGTTGTTAGTTCCTAACTCTTCCTTTTTCCTCAATTTACAATTTTGTTTTCAGGTTAATACAAACAAAACGTAGATACATGTATTTTATTTATGGGAAATGCTATCACTTGTTAAGAATCTAAATGTAGAAAAAAAAATTGAAAGTTGTGTAATTCATACTTTAAAATTGTAAAAAGTAATATTTTTCCTCAAAACTTGTTTTTTATTTTCTTTTTTGTTGCTTAACAGGTGCCCTGACCGTGCTTAATGAGTGCCCTCACCCTTTATTTATTGTCCTGAATTTCATATAAATTTATAAACTTGGTCACTCAATTCTTGTGAGTCTATTAAGCTTTTGCATACATGTTTGTTTGCAAGTTGAATTTTGGAAAGCTAAGCCTATATTTGAATACATATTTGATATTTTAAAATTTTGAAAGAACAACATGATAAATGAACATATAATATCATGTTGTTCTTTTAAATTTTTAAAATATCAAATATAAACTTAACTCTCCAAAAACCAACTGGCAAACACCCTAATTAAGAAATTCAATGGTTAGAAGAAAGATAATAGTCACTTTACCAAATTATCCTTATTAACTATTGGTTGGTTTTCCACTATCATGAATGTAAAGTGAAGTTGATGCTTTGGAAGTAGTGCACATAGTAATAGTTGGGGGTACAATTGAAAAAAATAATTAAATTTACATTGAAAATTACACTCACTTTGAAACAATTTTTTTTTTTTATTTCTAAATCGACACACACTCATTATGAAGCGGAAGAAGTACTATATAGTACTGACACTTTAGATCAAAGGCGTGTCAGGTGTTCGATACATGAGACTTATACATGTGGTTACATTCAATCACTTTTATTTTCTCAAATTATTCTATGAGCCTAGGTGTCTGTCAGAATTATGTCTAGTGTTCGTATTTGTATTAGTGCTTAATAGGATTTGTACAAATTTGCAAAAGTGTTATATTATAATTACATGTTTAATCATAGAGAAGGTCTAGGTTTGTAAAATTAACCTTTTCTTTTCTTCTATGACTAAGAAGATTTTGGTATTTAGGTTAGAGGATTTTTGGGGCAAAAGCAGCTTGAGGATGCACTTATAGGTATGGATTTGGTAATCATTCCTGCTGGTATTCCTCGCAAACCTGGAATGACAAGAGATGATCTCTTCAATATAAATGCTGGGATCGTTAAAACACTCTGTGAAGGAATTGCGAAGAGCTGTCCTAAGGCGATTGTCAACTTGATAAGCAATCCAGTTAACTCTACTGTCCCTATTGCGGCTGAAGTTTTCAAAAGAGCCGGTACCTATGATCCCAAGAGACTTTTGGGAGTGACAATGCTTGATGTGGTCAGGGCCAATACGTTTGTGGTATGTATGTGCTACTAATTATTATGTCCTGCTTTTTATAGTTACAGATAGTTACAGATACAGCATAATAAGTTTAGGGCAGTGAAGTGAAATTCTCAACTTAAACTGATAAAATCTCCAATCAAAATTCATTTTGTTTCAAGCTTTGGTCAGCTATGCTTATCACTTAGTTAGAACAACATGTGATTCTAGCTATAGCTAAGAAATTGAATCTTTGGGCAAGTGAAACAGCTTGTCAATTTATCAGCCTTTTGTGTATGGAGAACATGCACCATAATTATATGAATAAAGGGAGCATATGAGGTGAGAAGGTATGGCGAGCGAAGCTAATCTTGATCGCATAACCACGCATTGATGATCAAGTTTGGTTTTACTTTGTTTTGCTAAATTGGTTATGTATGGTTCTGTTGCAAAGATTCAATCATCCCATTAGAGAATGCTTTCACTTGATACACTTCCTGCTCACACATTGGTCTCATGCTTTCTCATTCATACTCTACGTAAAGAGCAATAATTCATTTTGGACTCGATAATTAATATTGTTGGTTTATAGAAAATTAATACAATCTTTAAAATACTTAAGCTGGTAAGGAGGAAAAAATGGTAAGAAGGGGTATTCGTGCTGATAGTTTGGAGCACTGGCAAGTAGTTGTGGACGGAGGGATTTCAGCTGTGTTAAATAAGATGATTTAGCTGGAAGGACAGGAAGGGTGAGGCAGGGAAGATATTGAGTAGGAAAGCATGACAAGTTTGCAGGTCCCTTGAAGAACACGAAGCATTTTCTTTCAGTTGCAAAATCAGTTCAGAAAATGGAATTCTGATTTTGCGAGTACACTAATTCTCATACCTGATTCCAGTTTCTATCACGTCCATTTAATCCTAGTTTTGTCTGCTATATATTTAATATAATGTATAGTTGCACTTCATTTATTTTCCCTGTTGTGCCTGAAATGCAGGCTGAAGTTCTTGGTCTTGATCCAAGGGATGTTGATGTTCCTGTTGTTGGGGGACATGCCGGAATCACGATTTTACCTCTGCTTTCCCAGGTCTGCACTAAACCTATTTCTAGTTCTTAGTTGTTATGATACTTGATTTTAAATTCTTAATACTGTAATATTCTAAAATTCTTGTCTAAAACTGTCACTCAAAATTTAGGTTAAACCACCTTCCTCTTTCACCCCAAAGGAAATTGAGTACTTGACAGATCGCATACAAAACGGTGGAACTGAAGTTGTTGAGGTGAAAATTTACACAATCTACATCTACAAAAGTCTCTGGATTATCTATACAATAGAATTTTGATTTGCACAATGTTGTAATTTTATCTAGGCCAAAGCTGGAGCTGGTTCTGCAACCCTATCAATGGTTAGTATTTTATTTTGAAGATATATAGATAGGGAAATGAGAGTATATTCTGATAAAAGGAATTAATTGACCATAAAATCATAAACGAAAATGGTCATGGTAACAATTTTGGTCATCCATACGTAGTTGTATGGTTAAAGATAGTTCTGAATTGCTTCCTTTTTCGAAACTATATTTGTGTTTTAGTGTTTGCATATTTTCATGAGCCTTGTTTTTATATAATTTTCATGAGTTCTTAACTATATTGGTTTAAGTAAATTTAATGGGAATTTTTTTAAAAAAAATGCAGGCATACGCTGCTGTTAAATTTGCAGATGCATGTCTTCGTGCCTTGAAAGGAGAGGCTGGCGTCATTGAATGTGCATATGTTGCTTCACAGGTAGGAATGCAAAGTTCTGCTTTCCATAAAGAACTTATTAGACCCTTGTTCCTGTTAATTTTTTTAGCAGATTGGGGTATTTTGTTGTTGGTTTTTCCGCTCATAGTCGAAGCTTGAATAAGTACTTTGTTTACGGACTAACAAAGTTTGTCATAGGTGACTGAACTCCCATTCTTTGCATCAAAAGTACGACTTGGCCGTGATGGAGTTGAGGAATTTCTTCCACTTGGTCCCCTAAGTGATTATGAGAGGTATGCAGTAACAGTTGACATTTAAGCAAATGAATTTTCTGTTCATATAGGTAAAACTGAAGCATTAGACTTATATATCTACTGATATATTTCTATAGGGAAAGTTTGGAAAAGGCCAAGAAGGAGTTAGCAGCAAGCGTGGAGAAGGGCATTTCTTTCATCAGACAATGAGTTGATAGTACTTTCTCAAAATAAGTGGTGGGATTGAACCCTGTCAGATGTGAGATCAAAATTTTCAAATTATTATTTGGTATAATTTATAGATATTAGAAATTTAGAACTACTTAATAAAAAGATAGTATTCATTCTACCAAAATAAAAGACACTATTCACTATTCAATGTATCATCAAACAGCGAACGCATACTAGAAAAGTGTAATAATAATTATTTTCCCATTTCAATATAGTGTTTATTTCATTTATTGTACCCAAAAAAAGTCTAGCATTTTCTGAAAGGAGTTCTAAATTTTAAGGCCGTGATTGTATTTCTTTTTCCCCCTCTTCATTTATTTACTAAAATTTATCATAGAGGCATAAAGTCTCATTTCATTTCATTTTATTTTCAAACCAAAAAGATAAAAATTAAAAGAAGCCTGACTAGGTAAAAGCCTCTAGGCACTGATCAGTGATCACAGCTCATTCTGTGCTTATCCATTCGGTGTTTATCACTTGCACTATAACAATCATATACCAACTGTTTCGTAACCAACCCCTTTTGTGTCTGCCATTGTGCGTCCCTTTCATTCTACCTGTCATTTTCACTCTACCTTTCACATTATAATAAAATGTGTGAACAAGTAATACAGTAGACATTTTGCCAATCACCATCAGTTTCCTGTGGTGAATGTCTATATGTCTTTGACAACAGAATTTTAACTAACCATAGGTGGGGCTATTGATAATAAATCAAACACAGCAAAGCTAGTATCATTTACTTTCGGTGCTTAAAATTATATTAGATTTGATTAGAAATAGACTGAATTAGGATACATATCAATAGATCATTTGTGCATAATGAAAAACCTATGTCAAGACAAGTTACATGGAAATCGATGTTAATTGAAGGTATCATTTCAAAACATCTACAGTCTACACCTAAACCATTATGTTTAGTCAAATAGTAAAACTTGTGAGTAGGGATCAAAAGTACAATTATGATATTGGGAAAAGAAATTCAATGTATAATTCATCAATTATGATGATCTTGAACCATACCTGGAGCTATGTATCCATATGAACCAGCAATAGCAGACATGCATTCAGAAGATATTCCAGAATCTTGCAGGAACTTGGCAACCCCAAAATCAGCAACACGAGCTTCATATTAAGAATCAAGAAAGATGTTTGATTTAACATCTCGATGAACAATGAGTGGGGAACAATCATGGTGTAGATAGCAAAGTCCCTTTCCACGAAGAACTTCACCTAAACTACCATTAGGCATATATTCTTATGTTGACAAAAGAAGGCATATATTCATAAACCAAAGACAAGTCTCGTGATTTGAACAAAAACCTAACAACCCAACAATGTGCCTATGTTTGATTCTCCCCATTATACTATAAAATAACATTGAAATCAATCCATATATCTATATACTACTATAAAATAAAACAAATAAATAGATATTCATATTTGAAAGGAGCCACGCCAACAACAACGACCAATATCATCTTCATCGTTTCTGATTGGGAAAATAGAGAGACTGATTATGGGGCCAATCTCAGATGCAAATTATAGACTTGCAAGCAATGCCTGCCACCTCCAACCACCCAATCTCAAGGTTCGTTTCATCATCTTTGTACTTTTTTTTAATGGTAAATGCAAATTCATTCATTCAATAGAAAATCCAAGAGGGGTATATCGAGAGACATACACAAGTGTTTGGATAAACTCCATCCAGTAATAGAAACACACTAATATTAAAGTCTAACAAGATATGAGTATAAGGAATCAAATAGTGACTCAAGACCAAAATGGTACGACTAAACAAACATCTAAAACATAACAACCAATATAACAAAGTCTTCCTCCCCTATCAATTACCATGAAGAGATGAGAATCCATAGTCTTTTTATCTATCATTATTATTGTCCTAATAAATTAACATAGTCTTACTAACAAGTTATCTATTATATATATTTAAAACAGACCTCCGAATGCCACGTCACCCTCAAATGCTACCTATACAAATATTTTCTACCTCAGCCAAAAAAACTGATGTGGACCTTTCCTCCTTTCTCCCCCTCTTAATCATGCTCTCAATACCTAATCTTCTTCAATCATATTCTATTTTTCATCTTTCTTCCACAATTTCTTTAATATCTTCAAAATCTATTTGAAAATATTATTTTATAATAAATTTATAAATTATAAAATTATTTTACAATTATTTATAATTTATAAATTATTTTACAATTTGAAAATAATTTATAATTTATATTATCATCAAATTATTTTATAAGTTATTTTATAATAAATTTATAAATTATTTTATAATATTACTAGTCATTTATCAATAGTAATAATTTATATTATTAATCATTAAATTCAATAAAAAAAAAACCGAATAATCACTCCTAAATATCGACATAAATGCTATAAAAATTCAGGTAATTTATGTAATTCCCTCTCAACGAATGACAACAATTATTTAAATTAGAGATCACTAATATCATAAGATGAAGATTGATTAAACTTATAGTTCTTGTACATATTATGATTATAACATAATAGTAAAATATATGTCCTAAACTAATTAAATTATTTGATTATTTTCTACATATTTAAAAATATAAACAAAAAAAATATTATTTTATTAAATTATTATTTTTAAGTATTAATGCATTGTCAATATAATAGACATAATCTCAGCCAAACAGTCTCATAAATATTTATGCCAATAGATAAGTTCAAAAAAAGCCAATCCAAATAGATCATAAGTCAAGTGTGTCACTCTTTTTTAAGTTCAACATTAGTGCAACATATTACATTGGAAACACACAAACCTGCTGCTCTGGACTCGAGATTGCTGCTCTGGACCTGAGCCTACTGCTCTAGTGCCGAGCCTGCTGCTCTGAACATGAGCCTGCTGCTCTGGACCCGAGCCTGCTGCTCTGGATCCGAGACTGCTGCTCGGGTGCCGAGACTGCTG
The DNA here is from genome assembly GCA_037974835.1 of Cicer judaicum. Classification (NCBI taxonomy): domain Eukaryota; kingdom Viridiplantae; phylum Streptophyta; class Magnoliopsida; order Fabales; family Fabaceae; genus Cicer; species Cicer judaicum. The sequence continues at coordinate 13,151,494 of JBBPBS010000738.1, forward strand.
CTCCGGACCCGAGCCTGCTGCTATGGACCCGAGACTGCTGCTATGAACCCGAGCCTGCAGGTCAGGATCCGAGCCTGTAGGTCTGGACCCGAGCCTGCAGGTTCGGACCCGAGCCTGCAGGTTCGGACCCGAGCCTGCAGCTCTGGACTCGAGCCTGCTGCTCTGGACCTGAGCCTGTAGGTCTGGACCCGAGCCTGCAGGTCTGGACCCGAGTCTGCAGGTCTGAACCCGAGCCTACTGCTCTGAACCCGAGCCTGCAGGTCTGGACCCGAGCCTGCTCCTCTGGACCCGACCCTGCTGGTCTGGACCCGACCCTGCAGGTCTGGACCCGAGCCTGCTGGTTTGGACCCGAGCCTGCAGGTCTGAACCCGAGCCTGAAGCTCTGGACCCAAGCCTGCAGGTCTGGCCCCGAGCTTGCTACTCAGGACCCGAGCCTGTTGGTCTGAACCCGACCCTGCTCCTCAGGACTCGTGCCTGCTGGTTAGGACTCTGCTGCTCTGGACCCGAGCCTGCTCCTCTGGGGTCGAGCTTGCTGCTCTGGAGCCTTCTCTGGATTCGATCCTGCTCTGAAATTGACATCTCATTTTGCCTCCCTTTTTTGGTCAACTTGTGAGAATTGAAATTCTAACTTTTTAATTTGTCTACTATGTATAGTTCCAACGATGGCCATCTGATAGAGACCAAGAATAATGGTAGTAATTAATGATAATTAATGATAGAAAAAATACACTCAGTAATGGAAAGAAAGTGTGTATTATTTTTTTAAATGAAGATATTACAGAGGAATGAATATTCCTGCACCTAGAGCTAAGCTCATTTAGAGAACAGATCTTTCTGCTCTGCCCATGAAAAACAAACTCGTGTGGAAGTTAAAAAATACAATTTAATTTATTTATTTATTTTTACTCTTTATTGTCTACCAGATTTTTTTTCGAAATTTATCCAAAAAATAACAAAATGTAGTGTAGGAGTTAAGCCATGGGTTATAAAATCTAATTTCATAATAATGCATTAACTAAATTTAAATTTTTTTGGATAAGTCTGCTAAATATGTTAGGACTGTCTAAATTATTATTCTTAAGTATTATTGCATTGTCAATATAATAGATCTATAATAAAATTTATTGAAAATAATACAATTAAAAAAATACATTAGAAATTGAAAAACTAAATTATTTTTAGATAAATTTTTCTTGTAAATGAATTAATTATTTTTAGTTTTATCCTTATGAATGGTTTGTGAATCCTTATAACAATATATATTAGATTGGTGTTTTATTTGGTTGCTCTTGACTTTTGAGTATCCTTGTACTATTTTTTTCTTATAATTTTCATGTTTAAAAATATGTACTAACTGTATATTTTTTCAATTGACTTGATTTTTTGCAAGCAAGTTGCTACATCATATATACTAGATTATGGCCCACGCGCTGCGCGGATATTAATTAATTTTATAAGTTTTCTAAGTAATATTTTATGTATTGTAAATATAATTATCTTATAATATTATTTTATTGATTTGTAATAATTGAATATGATTAGGAAAATTAAAATAATAGAAAATTATGTTTATCACAATCATCTAATTTAATTTTTAAAATATTTTTTAAAATTCGTATGATAATTTATTATATAGGATAATTGTTTGACTCATTGTAGTATGATTGTTAATTTATTTTTCAACATATAATGGTACTTGTATTTATTTGATGAAATAAAATATAAAATCCAAATCCAAAAATAAGATGTAAAAATTTAAAAATATGATTGACTATTTAATATTTTTATTTTAAAAAAATATTAATATTGAATTATATTGTAGCGTAGTCTAAATTTATTTGTTTTATTACTATGATATTTAATTGTGAGCATGCGAAGTTGTTGTAAAAAAAATTATTGAACATATTTTATCAAGAGTTTGTAAAAAAAAACATATATAATAGATAATAGTTTTTAATAATTGGAAGTAACTTTTTTAATAATTTTTCATATATTCGTATTTTATGATTATTTTTAATAAATTTGTGTATTTTCTGTCAAATAGAATATATATTTTTATTTTATAAAAAGTTACTAAAAAAATTGATTGACATAAATTGAAAATAACTATAAATAGATTGA
>JBBPBS010000738.1:13156011-13173883 GCA_037974835.1 Cicer judaicum
TATTTGACAGAAAATACACAAATTTATTAAAAATAATCATAAAATACGAATATATGAAAAATTATTAAAAAAGTTACTTCCAATTATTAAAAACTATTATCTATTATATATGTTTTTTTTATAAACTCTTGCTGAAATATATTCAATAATTTTTTTTTTAAAACAACTTCTCAGGCTCACAATTAAAATATCATACTAATAAAACAAATAAATTTATACTACGCTACAATATAATTTAATATTAAAAAAAATTTAAAATAAAAAATATTAAATTGTCAATCATATTTTTAAATTTTTACATCTTATTTTTGGGTTTGTATTTTACATTTTATTTCATCAAATAAATGCAAGTACCATTATGTGTTGAAAAATAAATTAACAATCACACAGTACAATGAGTCAAACAATTATCCTATATAATAAATTATCATATGAATTTTATAAAATATTTTAAAAATTAAATTAGATAATTATGATAAACATAATTTTCTCTCATTTTAATTTTCTTAATCATATTTAATTATTACAAATCAATTAAGTAATATTATAATATAACTATATTTATAATATATAAAATATTACTTATAAAACTTATAAAAATAATTAATTAATATTCGCGCAGCGGACTATAATCTAGATCTACAGTTATTTTTAGTTAATAAATTAATCTTAACTAATTTACCTCTATTGCGTACTAATCTATTAACCCCTGCTCTTAATTGATTACTATATCCAAAAACATAACTTAGCATAATTTCATCCAAACAAAGTCATTTCAAATATTATCCATCACCATAAAATAAAATAAAACCCATATTATGTAATCAAATATGTGTTGTGGTGCATCTATCATAGGGTGGGAGGTCGCAAAGATTACATCCCCGAAGTTTTTAGCATTTTATATGTTGGGAAATATCTTTTGAGTTTACTATTTTTATTTTTGTAAAAAAAAAAAAAGCCTAGACATATAATTTTTGTATTCATATTTTTATTATTCAGCGATTACTTATGTTAATCGATGAAGAGATGTAAAATTTATGAGGCTTTAGCTTTTCTATTTGGTTGATTAATTATTATAAGTTTGAAAGTAATTAGTAATATGTCTTGTAGGAAAAATATCAGTTAGTGTTTTTTATGCAGTAACTTTTGTTATATATGATTCCTTCGTTGTTATGGATTATCTATACATTGGAATTTTGATATGCACAATTTGTAATTTTGTCGAGGTCAAAGCTAGAGCTGGCTCTCCAACACTACAAATTGTTAGTATTTTATTTTGAGAGCATATTCTCATTAAAAGAATTAACGTTTACTATACAATCATAAATGAATGGTCATGATTACATTTAAAAGAAAACAATCTTAGTCATCCATATATAATTGTATGGTTGAAGATAGTTTTCAATTTTAATGCCAAATGTGTAATGAAGTGCAGCATAAGCAGCTGTTAAATTTGCAGATGCATGCCTTCACACCTTGAAAGGAGAGGCTGGCATCATTGAATGTGCATGTCTTGTTTCACATCACAGGTAGAAGGAATACAGAGTCCTGCTTTCCATATAGAATATCTTACATCCTCTTCCCTGTCTATTTTTAGTAGGTTGTAAAATTATTGTGTTGTTGGTTTTTCCTCTCGAAGTCGAAGATTGAACATTTACATCTATAATTTTTAAGTTTCTCGAGTATGAACATTTACTATAGTTTTAATTAAAACAAAATTTCAAGTTTTAAAATGAGTTGAGTTCCTCTTCGTTTCTTAAAAATAGAGATCACTATTACTATAATTTTGTGTATAAAGTCAATAAACATTTAATTTATGTTATATTCTAAAAATGTGCACAGATATATATACAAAATTCTAATAATAGAAAAAATAGAGAGAATTATGACTCATTTGTATATTAAGTTGTAAATGTACATGTAAAAATAAAAATTCTTATTGATTTTATAAATTTAATATAATGATTTCAACCAATTTAATCGAGTATGCGATAATTATACTAGTCCGTAATATTCCATTTGATCTAAAACAAACAAAAATTTGATGAAAGAAAATTGACGCATTTAATCTAAAATTTGGGTTTGTTTTTGGTCCTAACATTACATATAAGCCTGAAACGAGATGCAAGTAAGCACCCATCTAAAAGAAGTTGGTCCATTACGAGAATTTAGTTGATAAAGTTTTCTAAGCTAAAATTCAGGGCTATATACCACATGACATTTGACCCAAAAATAAAAGAATTTTGATAGGTATACTTATGGTTGGCAAAATTAGTCATAGGTATATATCTGCATATAAACGCTGTAACAAACACATAACGAACAGTTTAACGAGTACTTTTTATAAAATAAACAGATATTTTAACAATTTATTAATTAATAAATATGAATGCAGATATAATAGTATATGTATCATTAATATATTATATTAAAACTACTAGAATATCCTATTATTAATTTTGATAGGTATACTTATGGTTGGCAAAATTAGTCATAGGTATATATCTGCATATAAACGCTGTAACAAACACATAACGAACAGTTTAACGAGTACTTTTTATAAAATAAACAGATATTTTAACAATTTATTAATTAATAAATATGAATGCAGATATAATAGTATATGTATCATTAATATATTATATTAAAACTACTAGAATATCCTATTATTAATTTTGATTGTTTTTGGAACTATTATTATGTTGCAAAAGAAGAAAGAAACACTGCGTTGCATTGCATTTTGTTAAATATGTTAATATATAATACTTTTACGATGCATTATGTTTATATTTATATTTTTATCTTTTAATACTTTATGGAATAAATTTTTACATAATTGTAAAATAAATAAATAAACAGAAGTTATATATATATAAATATATGTGCATGTATTTGTAAATATCCACAAATATCTCAAAATCCGCTATTTATAGACAACCATAACCGCTCTTAGTTATATTTCTACACCAAACAAATGCACCTCACATTTTCATATTTATCTTTTGTATTTTAAATTTTTTCTCTTTCGCTCATTGTTTTTCTATTCAAATATTGATTTTGATGTTCTTAATAATAAATAAGTTTATTCATCCTGAATAATTGTCAAATTATGTATGATAATATACAATATTTTAAATATAAATTATAATTAGTTATCTATGGTGTATAAGTTGATATTATTTTTTTCCAATAAAAATAAGTATATAGAGTGATTTAGTGATAACGTGAAATTTTTATAAACTTTATATCTTTGATTCAATTATCTGTTATCATACTTTTTGTTATTTTTATTTTAAATATTTAACTTCAAATCAAATAATTTTAATATATTTAAAAATTAAAATTATCACTACATCAAAATCAAACATATAAAATTAATTAAAAGTATTTTATATTAATCTTTTAATAAAATTTGTCAAAATTTATCACTTTATTAAATATTATATTTCAAAATTCAAATTTAAAATCTCTCGTTAATATATTATTTCATCTATGTATAAGAAAATTGAAACACCTAAAATTTTAAATTGAATAATATTAAACAAATCTATATTATTAATTGGACGATTACAAGTGTATCATCTGCAAGAATAGATGCAGTTTTCACGGCATAAAATCCTGATCCTAATCTGTTGAGAGCACGTAGAGAGAGTAGGAGTAATAATAAATATTGATGTTATGAAGTGATGATGATTTGAATAAGTGCTCTGGGGTCTGTGTCAATAAATGAAGTCAAAGAAGAGAGTAATAATGATATGTAGAACAATTACAAAAGTAGGATCTTGTGGGTAACCACACATTTACAACAAAAATAATTAATCACACAGCTACTATTTGGACTTGTCAGATATCACCTCTTTTATTGCATACGGAGTACTTCCTGCAATTTTTTTTTATTTACTATATACTTAATGTATAATTTATCTCCAGTGTATGCAAATGCAGTGCATACATTTGGGATCAACCCTTTTCAGATTTTCACAAAAATAAGAAGCTAAGATAATATTACAAAACACCCACTTAAGGGTCTTATGAACATACTTTATTAGGTTATACACTTTTGGATTAGGTACATACTAGAAATTGTGAGCACTGGGTTTTTCATATTTTAAAATATATGATTTTTTCATTTTCAATATCAATAAAAATATTTTAATTTAAATAATTAATTAAACAATTATTTAACTTTTCACATTTTATAAAATTTCATATTTAATTTTTAATAATACTTATTTAATAAATACTATTTAATTATTTAATATCTTTTTATTAAATACATGAAAAAAAATCTTTTAGATTTAAATAAATTATACAAAAAGAAAAATTGATATTTATATATGACAATAATTCAACTTTTAAAATTATCGATTAATTAATTAACAAAAAAATTAAACTTAAAAAATAATATAAATTAATAAATTTTTAAATTTTTTCATGTGAATTTTGATTTCAAAATATACCAAGAACATTAATCAATTAATTAAACTATCTACACTCCCTCGCACTAGACCCAACATAGAGTGTCCTAATTTAGATTCACATATCTAAACAAACATGTTAAAGAAAATCTGAAAAAAAAGAAAAAAAGTTTACATTTATTTTATATATCGTTGGATTTAGGACGTAGCCCACTCAAGAGCTCTTGTAAAATTGTACACGATGTTCTATGTACTAATATACACAGTGTGCTCTCTGTCTTTTAATCCATGATCACAAAATTGCCAAATTATATTACACTAGACGATTTTTTTAGTTTACGGGGCACTATTTCTACAAAGTCTTTTTCTAGGCTAGTAATTAATTATTAATTTTAACATCCAAAAATTAATTATTAATTTTATCAAAGGAAAAAGGAAAAAGTAGAACTAACTTAAAATTTTACGATTATGAAACCACCTTATTACTATTACTATAACAATAAATCTCTAATTCATAAGACCCTCACTTTGCAATTGCTAATATTTATCTCACATGCCATTTTAACCATTTTTGATACCATTTTGTCCAATACTAGATTCAAAACCACTAAATTACTTTGATAAACTTATATTATATACTATATCTATAACTGAGATTCATTGGACCACCATGGTGACAAAAAATGTCACCATGCTACATGCATGGAACCCACAATTTGAAAGGATACAAAATAGAAACCGGAGAAAATGGAATCGGTTGTATGATGATATTAAATATTTAATTGGGCAGTAGGTGAAAGCAAGTAGAAAAGGCATGGACCAAGTGCAAGTCCCTACACTGTCTCTACTAGTTAAAGTAGTTTGGCGTTTTGGGACCTATGTCATATGTCTTTCAATTTTCAACCTTCACGTTTCATTTATTTCCTTTATTGTTCCTTTATGGGTATACAAATAATTTCTATCCTCTATCCAAAATCACTTTCCTTTATTCATAATACAGTAAATTTTTTAACACATTGATATTTAAAAATAGGAAAATAGCATTAATGCTCAGGCATATCAAATTAATCTAAGAAGTACAACCCTGCAATTTTTCCATACATTTTTTTTTGACAAGCCAAAGAATATGTATTAAAATATTAAGGGAAATGCTAATTATGACATTAAAAGTAGAAATTTAATTTTCATACTATATATCTTTTATTTCTTTAACAAATACTCTTAAAAACAATTGTTAACATGTCCCAAATATTTGAAGGTTAAATAGAAAATAATTCAAACCAAGACAAAGGGTGTATAATTACTCCACTATTTATTGAATTTAAATTGGAACTCCTTCGTTTTTAATTTAAAGCCAACAATACAAATGCACTTTGATACACTCTGATTTAAGTTAAATTTACTTGCTTAAAGACAAATATTGCATTCTTTTCAGATTAGTCAAACACGCGACAACAATATCACTTGTAACTTTTTGTGAACTTTATTCTTTGTTATAAAAACAACATTTTGCTTATTTCTTAATCTAAAATCCACTATCAAGATCGAATTTTAATGAATATTTTGATTTAAAATCCGGACTTAAAATTTAAATAGTCTGATATTTGTTCCATGATCTGCGACTATATGATGGATTGTGAGTGTGCACAAAACACATCCCTTTGAAACTGTTGTGTATAGACAGAGAACCTGTCAAACGACTGTGATATTATGGTTGCTAGCAAGACTTCCCAGACAATGGGTTTGGACACAAGATAAGGATGCTGCAACAAACCACCGGGTAAAAACTTTATCGTACAATAAGGTGAAATATTTTGTTACAAGCGTCACGTGGATACCTCTCTCGTATCACTTTCTGAAAGTTATATTACATTAAAATTTTAAGGCCATGATTCAATTTCTTCTTACCCCCCTTCATTTATTTACAAAAAAAGTATGCTTCTAAACGCTATAAAGACATAAAATCTCATTTCATTTTATTTTATTTTGATACCAAAAAGAAAAAAATTAAATGATCCTGACTTGGTAAAAGCCTCTAGACAGAGACACTGATCAGTGATCACAGCTCATTCAGTTCAGCGCCTATCCACTTAGTTTTCATCACTCACATTATAACAACTATATACCTATTACTGTTTGGTAACCAACCCCATTTGTGTGTCCCTTTCACTCTACCTGTCATTTTGATCCCCTTGAAAACCAAGACTACCCTTGATGTTTATGTTGCTCCCCTCTGCAGCCTCAGAACAACAACATCCATCCATAATACAATAATTAAAAGCACTGCTAGATGTAGATAACGACTTTATAAGAAAAAATACACCCCCTTTCCCTACAACCAATCCAACTGTACAAAACCCTTTTGAAAAATCCAAACATTAAACTTAAGAAACCCCAACCCCAAATAAAAAAGAAGAGAAACTAAATGCATAAGCTATCACAAACAAAGGCAATTAAGTTGAAAACACCCCAAACATAAACAACACAGCACTTCAAATGCTTAAGAGATCGGGAGGCGGTGATGGAGGAGGATGTTGATTATCTTTAGAGGCTGCAGTTAGAGACTCTGAAGCATTTGACAAAGATGATTCTGTAATTGTAGAGTCCCCTTGTTTAGACTCAGGAGGCATTGGAAGCTCTGTCAGAATTTGAACAACTTCGCGCATAGTCGGCCTTTCTACTGCCTGTTCTTCAACACACAGAATTGCTACATAGAAAACATGTGTGACTTCATGAAGAGGAACTGAGGAAAGTCTAGGATCAAGAACTTTTAGAACTCCTTCTTTGTTGGAGTCTGTCATTTTTCTCACCCATTGCACAATGTCCACACCATCACCGAATTCTCCTACTGGTTTCCTTCCAGTTATAAGCTCTAGAAGAACAACACCAAAGCTGTACACATCACTTTTCTCATCGACTTTCAATGTATAAGCATACTCTGCAATCAAATATCAAACTTCTAAATTAAAACATCAAACTATTAAACTCAAATATAGCAACCTTGTTATTAGAAACAATGAGCAAAACAAAATGTGTGAACAAGTAATAAAGTAGACATTTTGCCAATCACCATCACTTTCCCGTTGTGGATGTCGCTATATCGCTGACAACGGAATTATAACTAACCATTGATAAAAAAAAATCAAACACTACAGTGCTACCTAGTACCTACCATTTACTTTTGGTACTTTAATTATATTTTAAATTAGATTTGATTAGCAATAGATTAAATTAAATTAGGATACAAATCAATAGATTGTTTGTACATAATGAAAAACCAAAGTCAAGACAAGGTACATGCCAATCAATGTTAATCAAAGGCATGAGTTCAATATCTACAGTCTATGCCTAAATCATTATGCTAGGTCAAATAGTCAAAATTATGAACAGTGATTAAATGTACAATTATGATAATGTAATTCATCAATTATGCTGAACTTGAATATTACCTGGAGCTATGTATCCATATGAACCAGCAATAGCAGACATGCATTCAGATGTTCCAGAATCTTGCAGGAACTTGGCAAGTCCAAAATCAGCAACATGGGCTTCATAACTAGAATCGAGAAGGATGTTGTTTGATTTCACATCTCGATGAACAATAAGCGGGGAACAATCATGGTGTAAATAGCAAAGTCCCTTTGCAGCCTCCACAGCAATTTTATACCTAGTATCCCAATATAAATGACCCCCTTTCTTTCCATGTAGAACTTCACCCAAACTTCCATTAGGCATGTATTCATAAACCAAAAGATTAGTCTCATGATTTGAACAGAAACCCAACAACCTAACAATGTGCCTATGTCTGATTCTCCCCAATGTCTGAATCTCAGCATTGAATCCATGATCATGAGAAGAGCCTCTACTCATAACAGGAAGCCTCTTAACAGCAACAAGTTCCCCGTTCGGCATTGCACCTTTGTAAACAATGCCAGCACCTCCTTTTCCTATGATGTTATCCTCCTTCAAGCAATCCAAAACATCATCGACAGTGAAGTCCAAACGTTGAAAAGTTGTCAATTTCCACGCACGAGCCTCGCTAGCCTTCTTCAAAGACCTAGCCTTGAATATTGCAGCAATAGCAAATACAATGGAGCATGCAAGCAACCCAATAACAAGTAGTAGCTTCAAGGAAGAAGAAAGACCCTTAACATGATGAGGTCGGTTAGCACCATTGGCAACCCCATCTTTACAAGAACCCAAATAAGGGCCACAAAGATCAGGGTTTCCCAAGAAAGAGGTGTAGTTAAAGTAGCTAAATTGACCAGTACCAGGAACCAAACCAGATAGATTATTATATGAAAAATCAACAGAGGTTAAGCTTTGCATTGAGGATATAGAAATAGGAATACTACCAACTAGATGATTTCTAGAAAGATTCAAGTAATTCAATATCCTCATACCAGTAATCTCATTTGGGATAACCCCAGATAACTCATTACGACTAAGATCAACAAAAGTTAAGAGCTTGCATTGACTGATCTCAGATGCAATAGGACCTGAAAACTTGTTGTGACTAAAATCAATCTTTGAAAGCTGTTGCAACTTTCCAATCTGAGATGGAATCTTTCCTGTGAACATATTTCCATCAAGTAGAAACTTCTGCATGCTGGTGAAGTTACCTATAGAAGGAGGTAAAACTCCAGAAAGTTTATTGTTGGAAAGAGTAATCTGACCAAGATTAACAGAAACTGAATGAGTCTCAGGAAAATTTCCAGAGAGATAATTATCTTGAAGCTCAACTTGAGTGAGTTTTGGAAGTCCAAAAAGACCTTTAGGAATTGAACCATTCAGAAAATTATCACCCATACGAATTCGATTCAATGATTCACAACTTCCAAGAGATTCAGGAATTGGACCAAACAGAAAATTACCAAGAGTTATCAAAGTTTGAAGACGATTTCCAGAACACAAATAAGGTGGAAGTGTACCAGTTAACTTGTTTGATGAAAGGTCTAAAAGTGTGAGTTTTCCGTTACTTCCCAAACCCATCGGAATGTTCCCGGTGAAGTTGTTTTCCCATAGTTGCACAACTTCCAACGCCGGCATATCTCCGATGAACTCCGGAATAGCTCCGTGAAGTTTGTTCCTGAAGAGGTTAAGAAGCGTAAGGTTTTTCAATTGACTGAAACTCGTCGGAATCTCACCGGTTAACACGTTGTTAGACAAATCCATTGATTTGAGACTCTTCAAGTTTCCAAGCTCCCATGTTAAAGAACCTGAAAGTGCATTCACTTGAAGAAACAGTGTGTCTAGTTTTTGAAGTTTTCCCATCTCTGCCGGAATCTCGCCGGATAATCCGCAGTAAGCGGCATCAAGACGGACAAGTTCAGTTAAGTTTCCAATCTCCGGCGGAATGCCGCCGGCGTATGTGTTGAAGTAACCGATGTAAAGCTCCCGGAGACTGGTTAAGTTTCCGATCCCCGGAGGAATGGTTCCGTCGAGTTCGTTACCGGAAACAGCAAGGTACTCCAAGTGTTGCCATAGTCCATACTCTGGCGGGATCTGGCCGGTGAAATAGTTGCCTCCGAGATGCAAATGACGAAGATTCGGAAGCTCTGTGACGGCGAGAGGAAGCGTTCCGGTCATGTTATTGTTGTATAGGTCGAGAACTTCGAGGCTCTTAAGTTGAGAAAGCTCGGAAGGGAAAGTGCCGTTGAAGACATTGTTGGAGAGGTTTAAGAGACGGAGGCCAGAGACGGCGGAGAGCGAAGGAGGGATTTCACCGGAAAATTTATTGTCGGCGAGGGAGAGATTCGATAGAAATGGAAGGTGAGCGATATCGGCGGAAAGTGTACCGGAGAGATTAAGTCCGGTGAGGTTAAGAGCGGTGACGTGGCGGCGTGTGTCGCATGTTACACCTAACCAGATACAGTGAGTGGTTGAGGGGTTCCATGAAGAGAGAATGGGAGGGGTAGTATCGGTAATTGCTTCACGAAGAGAAAGAAGAGCACGGTATTCTGAGATGGGTGCAGAATGAACGTAGTGGAAACAGAAGAGAAAGAAAAGAAGAAGCATAAGGAAACGCATTTTTTTTGGGTATGGAAGAAAAATGAGTGAATAATGCAACTATACTCCAAAACAACAACAACAACAACAACACAATGAGTGTGTTGTGTCAAGTATTGGTAGAGAGGGTAGGAATTAAGAAGTGAAGAACCACCCACTGAGCCTGAGAAAGTGAAAGTGAGTTTTTTTTTTATAGTCACTTTATTGTTGAATATTTTGGACAATATCCTTAAAATAGAGGGAATTTTGGAAAATGATTTGAACTTTTTGCTTTTTATTATTTGGAAAAGAAATTGGAAAAATATGAAGAAGGATTGGAATCAATCATTTGACCGGACTCGCTATCGTATTGATTTTTTAAAGCTTTGAGTTGGTGTGAAAATTATCCACCCATTACCCAATTACCAAATCTGTTTCTATTTTCTTCCTTTTTATCATGACCGCTTGGGACATGCCTTCATTGTACTACCATCTAATTAGTTATCGTCTTATTGTTTAATGGAGATTGAGTGATTAAAATTTCTAATTTAATAATTTTTGTTTTTTAAAAAACAAAAATTGTTTGAAATCAATTTTGTTTTATTAATATTGGAAGGTCCATAACTACATGAAATTTAAATCGGCATGGTTGCCGATAGTTAATTGTGTCTAGATGATAATTAAATTTTATTGATTGTTTTAGTTTAATGCAAAAGGACGTCGATCTATAATTTCATCTTACTTCAAAATTACTTTAATAAAGTTAGGCTATGGTCCAAATAAAAAAGTTAAGCTATGGCTACATAGGCATGACAATAAAGTACTCGGATGATTAAATCTCTACCGGACATAAGGCGTGTAATTTAACTATTATTTACGAATAGATAGTTTGATTATTAATTAATTATTAGATAATATAATAATATTTATACTTATTGGTACCGGTAAGTTCATAAAATTAGTATATTAATATCTGCAAATACTTATAAACATGTTAAATCGTTAAATATTGTACAGCAGATATCCCATAAATATAATTTTAACCCAATAAAACAATTAGCAGATTCTAAGTATTCGTAGTTATGAATATTTAATCCTAACTATATTGGTTAAGGTTTTGCCTTTAAAAATGTCTATTACAATAAGTAACTTTTTTATACACTACATGTATTGGGTATTTCTCTGTCAAAAGGGGGATCAATTCCTCCAAGTTATACGATAAATTTAATGACATTTGTAGTAATGAGTAATATTCTAACATCTACAAGTGTTATGTAGGCAAACGCATCTTCTAGAATAGTAAATGTATTATAATTTGAACACTCTTATTTTGGTGATAGAGAGAATATCGTTATAATTACTATATTTTAATCATTTTCATTCATTTGAATATAATTTATTGATTGTAACTTGCAAAAAAATAATAATAAGTTGAGAGTGTGTTATACATCTCTATAAACATTAGTTATTTTGTTACCAAATATACTATCTAATTAATTTATTTTGTTCTAATTGTATTTTCTAATTAATTTATATGTAAAAAAAAATATTTTATTTATTACAAAATGAATAAAAAAATATACAAGGTCTACCGTTTTCCCTCCTTGCTAGATATTTAATTAATATGTAGTAAATTACTTTTTACTTTAAGTATATACCAAGAGATAAATTATACAAGTTTAATTTATTTTTTTAAGATAGTAAGCCATAATTTATTAAAGTGAGTGACTCTACCACATTTTCTATTTTTTTTATTATATATATGCCAACTTGGGAGAAGCGAACAAAAATCTAAAAAACAACAAAGTCTACTAAATCGAGGAACACATATCAAAATAAATTCTTAGTTATATAGTAATAATGTGTTATATCAAGAGATATTGAATGATTTTTAAATACTGTTATTCAAAAAATAAGTGATGCATATAGAAAAGATTTACTTTGATATTTTTTTAACAAATATCGTTTAGATTAGGAAAGTTATCAATCTCATTAAGAATTTACACTAAAATTTATATATTAATTAACAAATCACATTTAAGAAATTATGTATTGTAAATGGTCTCATGATGCTAGCTAAAACGCTAGGTAGAGAGAGTTATCTGAAAATCAATAAAAGAAAGGCTAAAATGAGCATGTACTTGTATCTAGATGCTAGTCCAAAATTGTGAGTGAAAACATGGAAATAGGGGTGCCAAGTTGTTTAATAATCACCCTGCGTGACTTTTTCTTTCAAATGAACAAAGATGACCCATTTTTCTCTGTAAAGTGCAATGCCTCTATAAGGAGTACAAGGCCATAGGGAGGGACCCGTTGCCCTTGTCCATCACGTTTCACTATTTTAGTCTCCATGTAAACTTGTTTTATTATTATTTGTTCTTCTTAAATAACAACATGAGATAAATAGTCTCAATCGAATGGAGTATTCCACTTTTAATGTTTAAATCAGTTACATATATAATAACTTATTATTTATAGTGTTTAATAAATATTATCTTCTCTATTATTTTTTTTATTAAACAAATTTCACCAATAATTTAATATCATTATCTTCTCTAATATTTATTATAAAAAATATTTTGTTATAATACTCTGATATTCACAAACTATTAGATTTATCGACTTTAATTTAATTGATTGAGTTGAGGTTAATTATCACAGCCGCAATAATACACTAATTAAGAAGGAAACAAAAGAGATGTTATAATAATAATACAATATATTTGTCAAATGTCACAGATTTTTTATAACCTAATTTGTATTTAGGCTTTTAAACCACTCTCAGTTGTTGATTTTAATTATCTGTAAATAACGTATTTATAATTTCGTAAGAAATTAAAAAAAAAACCTACAATTTACCATTATTTATTCATATACTATTTTTTTTTTAATGTAATTTCCCCTAAATGAATAGAAAAAGACCCTCCAATCACAAAAAAATAATTATTGAACGGTAATAATTTTGTTGGGTCTGAGATAAAGGTGGTCAAGCATTGTTGCCTTGGCACAACAAAGAGAAGGAGCGTGGTGTGATTTGATTATCCAATGATTATAGTAATTAATTTGTGAATGAATTAATTTTACAATAGTTTGAATTTACGGTAAAAATTTGGCTTTCAAGCGAACGTAAAAGTAAATATCCTATTAGTAAAATTAATTTTAATTAAAAAAAAAAAAAAAAAAAGCGTATATCTATTCCTATTTGTATGTGATGACTTATTCGGCCCTGCAGTGCTTTTATTATTACAAAATGAACCTTCTGTTCTGGTTGCACATAGACTCACTCAACTATGATTTTGAACCTTTTCTTATAGGGTGTGTTTGGGTCTCTGAAGCTACACTACAAAGGCGAGAGTGCAGTGATGAGTGAAAGGCATCTAAATCGCGTAATAAAAGAAGCACTGCCAAATATGCCAAGCAATGGTCCCCTCCTCATTATAAACAAACAGGAACATACCTCTGTTTTTTCTCCCAACTGAGAGGGGAAAATGACCAACATATATAAATATAGTTATATTGTATCTCACTACTTATAATTGTAATAATTATTAAATGACCAGTCAATCCTTCCTTCCATGGATCTCCAGGCATCAGATATACATTACATTACTATTTTTTTTTTATAAAAACAATAATCCATTCGATTCAATAAAAAACATAGGTGATTAAGAGTTTGAAAATATCTTCCATTTTCTGCTTGGTTGCGATTTGCAAAGAGAATAGAGATATAAATAAAATGAGCTGTTGAAGAGAGCTGAGCCGAAACAAAAATAAAATGAGGGACTGAATTTTTGGGTTGCTTCTTTGGACTGGATTGTTTTGGAGTCAAGTATAATTTAGTATGTGTTGTTGACAAAATAAAAAAAATAGTATGTATGTGATTATGCGATATTAAAATAATTTTTTGAATAAATTAACTTTATCAATTTTATCATTAATATTTTAAAAAAAATTAAATATTGTTGGATAACAAATAAAATTTAAACATTTTAATATATAAATAAAGTAAAATAGATTCATTTTTAATATTTAAATAAATTAAACATTAAAAAATAATATATATTATATAAATATTTTAAATTATTAAAAAAATAAGTATATTTTAAATATGTTATTTAAATATTTTTAACTTTAAATATTTTAATATATAAATTAAATTAATTACGACCATAATGACACAAATTTATTTATAAAACTCACATATGCATCTAATTATTAAATCATTGATTAGGGTATCACATCCTTAAAAATAGTGAAGAAAAAAAACCCAATAATTAGTTAACATGAATTGAATAAATAGTTTTAAAAATAAGAAGAAATTTAGTTTTATTATCGACTAATAATATAAAAGTTTAATTGCAATTTTAATTCTCTTATTTTGAATGATTTGTAGAATTAATCTTTTTATTTTAAAAGTCAACAGATTTTGACTTTTACTCTAATTTTCTAACCCAAAAAAAATGATGTAATATGGTTTAAATAATGTGACACGATGTAAAATGATTAACACTATCAAATTGAAATAAAATACTATAAAAATTTAGATTTCAACCTTATAATTTTTTTTATTTTTTTAATTTAATTAATAACATATTAATATTTAATATATTCAGATAGTTCTATAATATATTTGTATATCATGTAACTAAAAATATGTTAAATCTAAATGAGTGATTAAAACTGTCGAATAGATGGATTAATTTTATGAATTAATAAAAATAAATAAATTATTATCTTAACTTATAATAAAAGGAAAAAAAAAAAGTAAAATTATGTTCGAAATCTTTTAAGTTTAGCTTATTTTTTAATTTTTTTTTAATTTGTACTTTAAATCTTAAATTATATATGACTTAAGATTTAAAATACTTGACCGTGCATGATTTGAAATTTAAAAAGTAAGAATTTAAAACAATTTTCGTTTACTCAACTTTATCTGTTAGGAGGAAATACTACCTAGTGTAGAGAAGGCAAGCTATAATTTAAAATCTTATGTAGTTTTGATAGTTTCAATTATGAAGGATGAGCCCGAAACAAGTTTACGAGGCTATAATTAGTTATATAGGTTGATGCTTGATGCTCACATCAATCAGAAACAGGTACATAGGAAGATACCTTCCAACAATGAATCACAATCATTATCCAGGCTTTGTATTAGTTGTTTATTGTTTTTAATCCAAGATATGCATTGTGCCCTGACCCACTTGTGACCTTAATTTCTAGCTACTTTTTACCAAGAGTTTGTCCTTATTATTATCCCATTATAATAATCATTAAAAAGCATGAGCCTCACTTCTAGTGTAATCTTGACCACTTTTACCTTAATGGCAATTTCAGTAGCTTAATTAAAACCTTGTTTGTACTTTTCAAATCGTAGTGTATTACTTAAAAGCAAAGAACATCATTGGATTTTTGGAATTGCTAGCTTAGAGGGAATTTTAGGGATCCTTCCACGTTTCAAATTGTTTAATTATTATTTTTCGGTATATTAAATATATTTATCGAGAGGCAAGTAGGTTGTGGACAAGATTCATTGCAGATTTAATTTAATTTAGTGAAATATTAAATATTCTTTAGAGTATAAACATTAGAAAGAAATTTGAAATTGTTGTATTCAATTATCTTCCAATTTAAAAAATTAATTTTTTATATCATTTTTATTTTAACAAATGTTTTAATGACATTTGTTAATCTTTCTTTAAATTAAACTAAATATAATTATATATTTAATTTAGACATTGTTAGTACGACCCATTAACTTATAATTTGCACTTAGAACAAGAAAAAAAATTGGGTTTGGGTCAAATAAAATTTGTTTGTTAGTACCAAAACCATTATTTTCCTTGAAATTAAAACACGCTGTATCACAATCTTGGGAATGTTTCCAATGTCTTGGATGTTATGCCTTTTGTCTGCTTTTCTTCCTTATGAATATGTGACTGTCTTCCTTCTTCTCATGTTTAATTGAATCATTCTTTCGCGAAAACACACTTTTAATCACAAAAAATAAGTAAAATAATAATAATAATTAAACAATAAATATATTTTTGTGTACGTCCAAATAACGTGTCTAGGTGTAGTTAACACAAAATTTATTCTATTTAATGATTTCTATCCTATAATTTATCTCTTCAATAATTTCTTTTAACTACATATTTTTTTATAGTCAAATTTTAGGATAATTAAAATTTAACATTTCAACTTCTTATCAAATTCAATTGGATGTTTCAGCTCAACTAGTTAAACTATGTATTTGAACTACATATTATTATGAGGAAAACAATTATACTACTCTTTAAATTGATCAAGGACAAAACACATAGATTTCTATGTGGTTCTTGCATGCCATATTGAATTTCCGGTGTTTCTTTGTTCAACTTATAATTAATCTTTTACACCATTGCTATTTGATTAGAAATATTAAAAGTGCACTAGCTAAAATTTTGAAAGGAGAAATTTTCCATCCATTGAAATCATTCTCGACTTGAAAAAATATTAATTTCTATAGTAACACAGAAAGTATTTAATTTACATTAAAAAAAAAAAATCAATTACCTTTATCTCTATTATGATCTCTATCCACATCTTTTTCTTTATCTTTATAACCTACACTCATTTTTATTTTTATAATATATACTCAATACTCACAAATGAAAGAAACCAAGATGTGTCATTGGCATAATAACCCACAACACTAATTACACCACCACCAAATTAACCAAGATAGGAATTAATACACTTTTTTTGTTTGCAAAATAACAGATGGATGTGTGAGACTCAATTTGGTCCACAGCCCAATTTGGCCCTCTTGACGAACACAGTAATAACCCAAACATACAACATCAAACAATGACTGGTCACTGTTGCACAACGACTTTCTCTCTTTTTGTTTTCCTCTCACAACATTCTCTCTCCTTGTTTACAATTTGATACATTAATCTTCACTGTCTTGTCACCCTTTCTTCCTCCTTCCTCTATATGACTATATCTATGTGTTTATATTTCTTTTTATTCTTAGATTTGGTTTTGTATTATAATTTTTATCTTATTGTTTACCCTTTCTATGAATAAATTATTGTATGGATGCATTTAAGAGGCTACTCTTACAAATACACAAACATGTAAATATCGTGAATATGATGTTTTGGGTTTGAATTTAATTAATAATCAGGTGAATTAAATATAGTGATATTTATAGTATTTTATAAGACAAAAAAAATATAAAACATTACATTAATAATATTAATTTTCTCCTAAAAGATACAACAATTTTAAATCAACTTTAATGTTAAAAAATTAAAATAATTCTTTTATCATATTTAATATTTAATAAAAGTTTAATTTTTATGCACTTTTATGTATAAAAAAAATTCGTTTGTTACTGTGTTACAACTAATAATGTGTGTAGCTTTAGAAGTCAAAATATTTTTAATAATGTGACTATTGTGATTTATTAATTATATAAAATT
>JBBPBS010000738.1:13186762-13252536 GCA_037974835.1 Cicer judaicum
ACACAAAGTGATTATGATTGCTTGATATAGATGTGTTTTTTATAATTATATATTTAAATTGAATATTAATTTGACTGATTTTTAAGTATTTACTGGTTTTAGTGGATATCCATGAATATCATTTCTTAAATAAAAAATATTTATGTATACATTCTTTTTACAACTATATATGTAGAGTTTTTTTTCCCTATCTTACCAACACAAAAATAATTAACATATAAATAATATATACAAAAAATTAAATCATAAAAACTATTAATAAATAAAAAAAATTATAATATGTCAATTTTAATAATTTATTATTAAATATGAATATTCACAAATACATATATTATTACATCTGTCTTTTTATCAATTAACAAATAAATAATCAAAATACTTATTTATTTTATCTGCGTGTACCCGTTAATACATATTATCATCTCGTTATTTATCCTCGTTTACAGTTCTATTATATTAGTTATAATAATTTTTTAAATAAAAAATGTAATATATAATCAATGTTTGCTTTTATAGAAATCTTAAATTAAAAATCTACTTAAAAAAGTCATGTTTTGAGTTTGAATATATGGTAAAATAGTAAAAGAAATGAATCTTTCAATTTCAATTTTCATCAATAATTCGATGATAACCTTGTAATTTTGTTTCAATTGTCCTTTAGTCAATCCATTATCATTAGAGCATTAAAGATGTTCGAGTCTAGGGAGTGTTAAAGTTTCTTAAATTTAACCCATTCCTTACCCAAGGTTTGTTAAACTATAACTCAAAGATATCAATGGTTCAATCTTGATTATTTTTTAAAAACATTGACTTATAGATTTTTTAAACATATATAACTAATGGGAAGTGCATGAAGTTTCATCAAAAATAATATTTCTTAGATATTATACACAAAGAGATGGGGGGAGGGAGAGATTGAGTGAGTTGGAGAAGATAGCAACTAGATACGAAAGCTATAGTCATAAGAATTTTATACATAAATTAAGAATTAAAAAATCAGAAAACGACAAAAGGAACAATATTAAAAAGAGAAGTGGTTGCCACAGTTTCTATCAAACCAGAACCTTTTTCACAAGAAGAAAGAGGTCTATAGTATACAATAAGTCAAAGTCTCTCAGAAAAAAGCCTCCCAATAATTACAACAACAAAAACCATGTGGTGGAATGATAACATTTACATAGTCAAAGTCAACTACGCAAATGAAAAAAAAAAAAAAACAGAAAAAAATCAGTTTGGCATCTTCTGTTGAATTTCCACACACCTTTAGCAACTTCTAATCAAATGAATCATATATCTAAAAATAGAAATTGGCAATTCTTCATCGCAGGTCCTTTCCTTCATATATATAGTACTCCAAAATCCTTATGAAGGACGAAAAAGGAAAAATGATCGAAAGCACCGCGATAAATAAAAATAACCGTCGTAATTAAACTTATTGATGCAGATTAAGTAATATTCAAGTGATTAATTATGAACGAGCAAAGCCTTCCTTAAGCTCCCAAGGAGATCCTTTGCGGTCACGCAGTTTTCCTTGTCCATCTGCATTAGGATTAGGATGATCTTGGTTAATTTATTAATCTGAAATTTGAACTTATACATAAGCTTATAAAAATAAAATTGATAGTGTTATTAAACCTGAGCAAGAATAGTAATGTCAAGAATGTTGTTTCCAAAGGGCAAAAAGGTAGTAGTTTGGAGAGTGAGATTATGGTTTTGTAAATGTCCGAGTAGCTTAGACGCAACTCCATTCTCTTTGTCGCATTGAATCTTGATTAGTACGTCTTTAGCAGAAACTCTTACTTCGATTTCAGGGAGTGTCTCTTTGGAGTTTGATGACTCATCATTATTATCATCCGTGAAGATAAAAGATCTCTTCACTGTAATTGCTTTTTTCTTTCTTCCTTGCTCTTCTAGACTCTGCAAACGCTCTTTTAGTTGTTTCACATACTTTATTGCATCTCCTAACACCGAAGCCTTATCCATCTGCACATGTCATTTATCAAATTTCTTTTAATTTTTCAAATAATATTATAATTTTAATTGAATGTGTGTGTGTAAGAATTAATACCTTCTTGAGGCCAGGAACGAGGGCAGAAAGAGCAATGAAACTTCGAGTAAGTTTTTCCCTTCGTTTTCTTTCGGCCATTACATGTTCTTGAGCTTGAGTTGAGTTTCTCATCGACTGATTCGTTCGGTTATCATAATTTGGTAATATTTTCTCTTGATATGAACCTTGAGAAACCAAAGGTGTAATTTTCTCTATTTTAGGCTTTAGATCGGAATAATCCAAGTTGTAAAATTTTTGTGGTGCATTGAGGGGTTCAAAAGAAATTAGTTGAGGTGATGAATAGGAACAAGAGTTCGATGTCTTCATCTTCTTAGTTGGTCTTGGAAGATCAAGATTTTCAAGTGGGAAACAATTTGGTGTTGTTTTATCATAGTTGAAGTAGTTATTATCATTAGAGGAATCACTCTCGTACAAAGAGTGGAAATTATCAAATGGATATGCAAGAGAATCCATAGGGTATTGGTGAAAGAAGGTAAGATCCTCCATCAAGGTTAATTATGATTAAGTGGATATATATTTGAAGAATAGAGAAGAGCTAAGTATGTAGTACTAAGTTTCTAGCGTTTTATATAGGGAACACCATACACGCTTCATAAACACCACAGGGTTTAATTATACACGTGTGAAAATGGATCCATATTTTTTAGAATGCGGCTTATCTTTGTATTCACTCCTTAACTTTGGTCAAACTATGGGTTCTATCTATATGTAATTTCATCGTTTAAGGTTTAAATTTTGTTGGAGATCGAGATCTATAAGATATATACTTCCTCATATATTATAATTATTATATTATTATTTTACTGTAATTAATTATTTCGATTTTAGACTGATTTATTAAAGTTCAAATCAAGTTAGAAGGCGAGTTTAATGCTTCAAAGTCATGAGATTTAATCAAACCGCAAAGAGATCTAAGTTCTCCTAATGTTGATTCTATGTCATATTTCCTCTCTAGTGTACTTTCAGCTCGATTTTTTCTCTTTATCTTTTTCATCATTTTTCTCTCTCATCTTCATCACATTATTTCTCTTATTGCTTCTCTCTCATCACCATTATTAAGTGAAAGAGAAAGAAGAAAAGCTCAAAAAAAAAAAATGAAAGTTTATCTCTTTAACAATATATTAAAGGTATTTATTTTTCATCACATTATTTTTTATTTTTACGAAACAGTAAATATTAGAAAAATTAAGATTCAAATTAAAACATTAGAGAGAGAATTGATAAGGCTCTAGCCTTGCTTGCTTTTGACTTGGGCCGACCTTGAGTACATGTGATCCAAATTCCACAACTCCAACATTATTCTACTCTACTATGCTTCCTCACACTTAAACTTGTCACTACTACAATTTTGTCCTTTTAACCTTCTATAAAACCTTCTATTCTTTTACTATTTATTTTTTTCACCCATTTTTTCGAATATTTCCAAATTTTCAAAATAAAAAAAGTAAGTGACACTCAAATTTTTTATACCTTCGAAATAAAATAGTGTAAATTTTAGAAACTTTCGATTCGAAATTTTCGAAATAGAAATTTTCCAAATTTCGAAAGTTTCAATTGATCTCAAATTTTCAAAATAGAAAAAATTTGTAAATTTTCAAACTTTTAAAATTTTCTAGATTTGAAAACTTTGTAACATTTCTATGTTTGGAAACCTTCGAAAATTTCTAGATTTGGAAATTTTTGAAATTTTCGAATGCAATATTTATTTTAGATATTTCAAACTTTTGAAAATTTGAAACAATCAATTTAAAACTTATTATAAATAATTAAAAGAGTAAAATTATTTTTTTAAGTTGATTGATTGAGGAGTGACGAAGTTAGATGTCGAGTGCAAAATACTTACAAGAATAGAGAATAGTTACATTGAAAAATGATATATAAACATAAATGAGAGATTAAGTTGCGAAATACTCACTCAAACACGTAGAAGACTAGATCACAATACTCCACCTTGTATACCCTGATATTTTTATTCAATAACATTATTATTATTACTATTATTATTATTATTATTATTATTATTATTAACTCTAACATTATCTAACATTAAGGGCACTAAAGAAAAACAACATATAATAGGAGACAAGTTGAAGTTGTAAATGGCTGCTAGTGCAACTGCAGAAAATATGACAACTAGGGTCGATGGAGAGCTTCTATATTCCTCTCTCCCATCAAACTGGAATTAATTCATATGCTGCCCCCACATGCTATTTAATTATTGCCTTTCGTCAACAGTTTATTTCAATTACTTTTTTAATATCAACTATAATCAATAATGTTAACATATTAATTTATATATACTACTTTGTGGTTAAATAAGTCATCGTGTTTAATTAAGAAGCTTCGAATGTGTTTACACACATTAAGTTTTTTTAATGTATCACTTTCAAAGATGATTTGCACGATCGCGTAAGCATATTGACGAACCATCTTGATTGCATAATCTCCTGCTAATAAATCAGTATAAAAACTTAATCATGTCCCCTTCAAGCTTACCCCTATTTCGAGGATGTATAATTAGCGTAAGTCTAACAGTGTATCCCCATGTTTTTCCATTGCGCATTAAAATCAATTTTTTATAAAACAAAAATAATTTGAACCAAAATAGAATGCAAAACATCGTATAATTAACTTATTATCACAACTATATTACACCCTAAGTGAATCACTAATTATTTACAATACTCTATAATATTATTAAAATTAACAATAGTGAATAGATAAATTAAGAAATATTATAAAGATGCTAAATTATAATATCTTTTTAAAGTTAACAGATGAAAAATTATAATTACCGGAAAATTTAGATAAAATTGTATCTGTATTTTTTTTTTAATATGTCTCTAATGTTTTAATTTAAATGTTAATTTGTTTTAGTATTTACTGTTTCGTAAAAATAAAAAACAATGTGATGAAAAATAAATAACATCAATATATTGTATCAATATATTGTTAAAGAGATAAACTTTTTTTTTTTTTTTTTTAAAGTTTTTCTTCTTTCTCTTTCACTTAATAATGGTGATATTAGTGTTAACAATGAAAAGAGGAAGAAGATAGACAACCAAGAGATAACCACTCTAGGGTTTCATAATATAGAATGAACAAAACTTGAGTTAATAGGGTTACAATGAGTATATATACAAAATAATATAATTGTCTAAAATACCCTTATTACTAATATATAATAATATTATCTAACATCTCCCCTCAAACTCACGATGCATTAACATGGAGCATCGAGAGTTTGTCAACTAAAAAACGAAAACGTTTGATGGAATGCATCTTTGTGAACAAATCAACAATCTGTAAAGAAGAAGAGACAAACGGTAGAGTAATGGTTCCATGCTGAAGATGATGACGAGTAAGATGACAATCAATCTCTATGTGTTTGGTGCGTTCATGAAAGACCGAGTTGTGAGCAATTCGAATAGCACTTTTGTTATCGCAGTGCATCGGAGTTGGCTCAGAAAGAGAAATACCCATATCAGATAAAAGCCAACGCAACCAAATTATTTCAGCGGTAGTAGATGCCATAGCACGATACTCAGCTTCTGTAGAGGAACGAGAGACAATGTCCTGTTTCTTACTCTTCCAAGAAATAAGAGAGTCTCCAAGAAAGATACCAAATTCTGTGGTAGATTTACGATATGTGGTGTCACCAGCCCAATCAGCATCAGAATAAGCTCGTAACTCTAATGAGGATGATGATGGAAAGAGAAGGCTTTGAAATTGAGTTCCTCGAAGATAACGAAGAATCCGAAGAAATGCTGCCCAATGTACTGTAGTGGGAGAGACAACAAACTGACTAACAACATGAACAACATAAGCAATGTCAGGTGTGGTAATCGTGAGATACACTAAGCTGCCAACCAAAGTATAATACAAAGTGGAATCTGGTAAAGGAACACCATCCGATGGAGCATATTTCACATTCAACTCAAGAGGGGTATCTGCTGCTCTAGTATCAGAAAGATAAGCTTGGTCAAGAATGTTGGCAATGTACTTGGATTGAGAAAGAAGGTAGCCTCTAGGAGAGTAGGTAACTTCAATCCCCAAGAAATAGCGAAGAGTTCTCAAGTCCTTCATCTCAAACTGTTTGGCTAACTGCAATTTCAACTAATTGATTCCACTAACATCATCACCTGTAATAATCATATCATCAACATATAGAGAAAATATAATGCAACCATAAGTGGTAGACCTTATAAACAATGCAGAATCATGTTCACTAGAGCGAAAACCAAGAGAAGTGATCACATTAGAGAATTTCTCAAACCAAGCTCGAGGAGCTTGTTTAAGACCATATAGAGCCTTTTTTAACTTACATACTTCCCCTTGATTATGAGAAACTCCTTGTGGAGGGACCATATATACTTCTTCATGAAGCTCACCATTTAAAAAAGCATTTTTGACATCCATTTGGAAAATATGTCATTGACGAATAGGTGCAACTGCAATAAGAGTACGAATAGTGGTCATCTTGGCTACAAGAGCAAAAGTTTCTTCATAATCCATACCATATTGTTGAGAGAAACCCTTAGCAACAAGACGTGCTTTGTAGCGCTCAACTGACCCATCAGACTTAGTTTTGATCTTGTATACCCAACGAGACCCAATAGCACGTTTTCCAGGAGGAAGAGGTACTAATTCCCAAATGTTGGTTTTGTGCAATGCAGATAGTTCTTCTGCCATAGCCTGCTGCCAAAGAGGATCCAGAACAGCCTCTTTATAGGAAGAGGGCTCAGACAAACTGTGAATAGAGGTTAAGAAAGAAGCAAACGAAGCTGAGTAAGTGGAATAGACAAAATCAGGTAATTAAGTGGACTTACGTTGACGAGAAGGGTAACGAGGAGGATCAACAATCGCAATAGGTGGTTGGGCAGCCAGGAGGACAAGAGGGATGTCATCATGTGGAGTAGAAGTATTTGTCCTACAATTCTCAATATTACAATCGCTAGAAGCGTTATCATTAGAACCAAATGGATCAATATGGGTTAGTTCAAAACTCTTAGTAATTTGAGAATCAGAGGAAACAAAGTAAAAAGAGATATGCTCAAGAAAAACAACATTACGAGATACATAAAGTTTTTTTGCATGAGGATCATAACAACGATAACCCTTATGACCATCCCCATAACCAAGAAATACACACATGGCTGAACGAGAAGACAACTTACTACGCTCTACTTGAGGGCGAAGAACAAAACAAGTAGAACCAAAAACTTTCAAAGAATGATAATCAGGGGTAGAAGCATACAATTTTTCAAAAGGAGACAAACCTGATATAATAGAGGATGGAATTCTATTAATAGCATGAATAGCAGTAAGAACTGCTTCTCCCCAAAACTCACTAGGAACTGAAACGGACAACAAAAGGGAACGAGCAGTCTCTATAATATGACGGTATTTTCTTTCAGCAACTCCATTTTGTTGAGGAGTATCAGTACAAGATGTTTGGTGGAGAGTGCCATCATAAGCAAGTAATTCAGAAAATTTATTAGAGGTATATTCACCACCTAAATCACAACGAAAGCACTTTATAACAGAGTTATGTTGAGTTTTGACCATTGCACGAAACATATGATAAATGTCAAAAAATCCAAACCGATTTTTCATAAGATAAACCCAACAATAACAAGTGTAATCATCAATAAACGAAACATAATACCTAGATCCACCTTTGGTGAGAACCGGTGATGGACCCCAAACATCAGAGTGGACTAAATCAAAAGGCGCATTTGAAATAGAAACACTTTTACTAAACGGTAAAGCTGAAAATTTTGCAAGTTTACAACCACAACAATCTGAGATATCACAGGTTTGTAACTTTCCTAAGACTCCAGTAGAAGTCAAATATTTTAATCTAGAAGCAGAAACATGTCCAAGGCGAGAATGCCATAAATAAAAACTACAAGATAAAGAATTCAAGCGAAAACTAGATAATAAGTCAGCAGTAGTTGTTGAGGCTGCAGTATCTGGGAGTCGCAGGTCATCCAAAACATAAAGTCCCCCCTGTCTATGGCCTGTCCCAATCAGCCTCCCGGAATGTGAATCCTGCACACAACAAGAAGTGGAAGAAAATATAACCGAAATCACATATTTGACTAACAGAAGCAAGACTCAAAGTAAGATTAGGAATATAATAAACATCAGAAATAGAAAGGTTAGGTTTGGAGACAGAACTAATGCCTGCTAGTGGCATAGGAGTGCCATCAGCAGTCACAACTGATACAGACGAGGCAGGTTTCATATACACAAAAGATTTATCATCGTATGTCATATGATGAGATGCTCCAGAATCAAGAATCCATATGGAAGGAGATATATCTGACATACCAGAGGAGTTCAAACCTTTAGAAGAGGTGGCAGACATTGCATGTGATTGAGTGGCAAGAAGTTTTTGAAGTTGTTCTACAATATCAGATATTTGGGAAGCAGTCTCAGATGAGTATACAGAACCAGAACTAGAGCCAATGGTAAAAGGAGTAGAAGCAACAACATTGGACGATGGTCCCCTAAAATTATTTTTATGTGTTCTCCCTAATTTTGGACAATGTGCTTTCCAATGACCTTTTTCTTTGCAAAATGCACATTCATCATTACCAAGTCCAACCCTCCCTTGAGATTTTCCTTTTTGAACAGGAGCAACAAAAACAGATTGAGGAGTTGAGTGAAATCCCTTATATGACACACCAGAATGAGTTTGAAGTCTGATTTCTTCTGCCAACAATTCACTAACTACTGATTCAACATTAGGAAGGGGGGAATGATGCAAAATACCCCCACGAAGGCCCTCGAAGTCATCACGAAGAGCCATTAGAAACCAAACCAGACGTTGCTCATCTCTTTGATCAATGTATGCTTTAACAGCTTTCAACTCAGGTGATTTCATAAGGGCCAATTGATCCCACAGATTAGTCATTGCCGAATAGAATTCCTGAATGGTCATATTGTTCTGCTTAAGGGCTCTAATATCACTTTCCAACTAATAACGTTTTGCAAAGTTAGATTGAATATATAAACGTTTCAAGTGATCCCAAATCTCTTTAGCAGTATCATATTTTGCTAGTTGCACTCCTATAGACAACTCAACAGAATTATTAATCCAAGTAATAATTTTTGAATTACTAACATTCCATGTTTTCAGATCTTTTGCATATTGAGTTTCATCCTTTTTAACGGTAGGCTTAACAGAAGTTCTATCCACAAAACTCCACATATCTTTTCCAATCAAAAAATTTTTCATCACATAACTCCAATAAGAGTAATTTTGTCCATTGAGATGAACACTAACAGCT
This sequence comes from Cicer judaicum, assembly GCA_037974835.1. Classification (NCBI taxonomy): domain Eukaryota; kingdom Viridiplantae; phylum Streptophyta; class Magnoliopsida; order Fabales; family Fabaceae; genus Cicer; species Cicer judaicum. Next base: position 13,196,129 of record JBBPBS010000738.1, read on the forward strand.
TGAAGAGAATCATCCTTAGCACCAGCCATAACAAATAATGACAGAAAAATACGACAAACACAATCACTGAGACAAAATAAATTAGGGATAACCTGCTGCTGTGCGAGCGCGATTTCTCCCTCTCCAGACGTCGTTTTCCCGATCCGACAGTTGAAAACGAAGACCTGAATATTGCGAACCTACTGTCCAACAATCAGCCCGATCCAACGATTAACGAATGCACAATCGATGTTTTTCTGAGACTGATTTAACAAAATCGGGAATAGGATTAGTATTCTCTTTTCTCTTTTGGTGGTTGTCTTTTCTATCAAAATAACCTCTCTCTTCTTTACAATAGATCCCAAAATCAACCAAAACTCTTTGATACCATGTTAACAATGAAAAGAGGAAGAAGATAGACAACCAAGAGATAACCACTCTAGGGTTTCATAACATAGAATGAACAAAACTTGAGTTAATAGGGTTACAATGAGTATATATACAAAATAATAGAATTGTCTATAATACCCTTATTACTAATATATAATAATATTATCTAACAATTAGGTCATTTTTTACTCACAATCGCCAATGTACTTCGTTTTCTATTTTTCAATTTAAATATATGATTTTTACACATATCTAATTTTGCTTTCGTTTTATTTTTATTTTTGTTGCTTTATATCAACGTTTATTTGATTTATTTCTTTATGTGATTTTCGTTTTCATCTTATTACAGTATCCATTTGATTTAAATTTATAAATTAATTACTAATTTAACTAATGACGAAGTCACCAACGTCGTAAATTTGAATGGGTGAGTATTTCAATTACTTTAATTTTATCATATTATTTATAAATATTGTGCTATTTTATGATATTAATTTAAATATTGTTATTATATTTGTTGATTCTTTATTTTTATTTTTGACGAGATTAAGTTTGTATTTGTATAAAATATATTCTATTTATTTGAATGGATATATATATATATATATTTAAAACTCCTGTGTATTTTGTTTCACAGAAGGATTGGAATTACGTCAATGTGACATTCTGCTTAGATAATCTATTATCTATAACTACTAATTTACAAAATAATTATATTAATAAGCAACATTTTGTAAAATAAACAAAGTGTTTCCCTTATATGTAGAATGCGTCCTAGCTTGTTCATATATTTGGTTATACTTAGTTGTCTCATTACGTGTCATATTTTTTATAACTATATTTAAGTTTATGTCACATATATTTAATCTCAATCTTATAATATTATATCAATTTTATTAAAAAAAGTATTATATAAAAAATACATAAAAAATTAATATAGATTAGTATATCTAAATTACACATAATATTATCAAATTAATTATGTATATTTACTTAAATAGATTAACTTTATATATTTAAAAGCTTTTTAATGGTATGTAGTTTTATATTTTATTTAGATATACACTTCTAAAAAACTTTAACTTTGTCTAAATTAAAAAAAATAAAATTATTTTATCTGAACCTATCAACTATACATGTCATACATTCCTGTCAATCGACCGATCTATCCATTTTTTTTTACCCTTATATGTGATGATTTTGAGTTGGTAAACAAATTAGATTTAAAACGCTGAATAATAGAATTTTCAAATGTTTTTTTTGTCAAACGAAATATCAAATTTCTTTTTTCATTTTTGTTTGTACTTAACATCAAATCTTTATCAAGATCTTGTTTCAAAGTACCTAATATTAGCAAGATTTAAGGAAGAGAGAGATATGTAGCTGAATATTCTTTTCCAGATCTCATGAAATTTTGTAGTCGTGAGAACAGAAGTATATGAATATCTATATACATATTTTAGGTGACACTTGCTTTAGAGAACAGAAAACATTTTCTTTTTCTTCCAAAAGCTAGAGAACAGATTACTATTGCCCCCAACGACAATATTGAAAATAAATAAATTCTGGCAACCTTTTTTTTATTGAGGAGAAACTCTGGCAACCATTATTGTGTAGTACATAATGTCATACGATGTAATGTATTTCTCTTCATTTTTATTTTTTTTTTATAAATCAACATCCATTTAAAATTATTGTAGTAAAAATTAATTAAAATGCCTTATCTTTTCATATCAATTGAAATAAATAAATTAAAATGGAAAATTGAAATAAAATGAAATGTAAATTAATTTTTTTGCATAAACTAACAAGAAATTTATCGCATGAAGTGACTCGTCGTTGAGATTTTATACGTCATTCGGGAAAATTTTAAACAAAAAATAATATTTATTTATCTAATAATTTTTGTATTTGTCAATGTCAAAGAATTATCCGTACTATTTTAATATTTATCACGTATTTTTCATATACCAGTGGCAAATATTTATTCTATAATTTTTTCATTTATTAACGATAGTATATTTTTTGTATAATAGAAAAAAATATTTATCTAATATTTTGCTTATATTTATCAATGGCAAATATTTATTTTATGTTTTTTTAATATTTATTAATGATAATTGTTTATTTTGTTTTTTCTCATGTATTAGCGGCATATAATTGTACTATAATATATTTATCACCCTTAATATTTATTTTGTGTAGTTTTTTATATTTATCATTAACAAATATTTATTCTATATTTTTTTTAATGTATGAAATTAAAAGAAAGAAAAAATAAATAAAAGACCAAAATATTTATCCCTTCTTTTTTTATATGTATCATTTATATAATTTTATTAAAATTATAAATTTTGAGTGTATATTTATCACTGATAATTGAAATAAATTGCGAAAATTTTGAATTTTTACAGAGTGCATTTAATTATAAGAATATGTAAAAGACATGTATTCAAATATCAGATAAATAATAGTTTTTCAAAAACTTTTCACACGAGTAAACGATATCACAAATATATAAAAATACTCACAAAATTGTCTCAATAAAATTTAAGATTAATTGAAATTACTCAAAGTCTAATTCAAATTAAATAATTCAAAAATATTTTACCATAATAGTTAATTAACCTTATTCTTATGTTACCTATTAAAGCAGGGGAGTCCAATAAAGAAAGACGTTCGGAAAACGTCAATAATACATAATAAAAAAAAACTCTAAACATCTATAATTATTTACCTCAAACCTAAGTGTCACATGTATTTTCTGAGATGAATGTGCGCCAAAAAATGACAAACAACAAAAACAAAAGGGTGATGAAATGTTGTACTACTATGACATCATTTGTTTCGGTGAATAATTCTTAGGGCATGGTTTTATGAGGTTCATTTATCTCCATTTTTTATTCTTATTATTTGTTAAAGGATTGAATTCATTGGTTTGTTTCTTCCATATGACTGGAATTGTCTCAGAGTTTTCATGTGGATAGCGATCAAGATTTCTGAATTACTCATTTGCAATTTGTTGATGAGAATTTCATTATGAGAGAAATAGGTCAAAATATTGATCTATAAATGTTTTTATTCTTGTATTTGAACTATTTTTTGGTCTCAGTCAATTATCATAGAGTTTGTTGACTAGTATTAATGTTTCGCTACATTGGTTAGAGGATACGATAAGGATGTTTAACTATAAATTGGGAAAATTGTTGTTTAAATATTTGGATCTACAATCCTATAAGTATGATTTTTTAATTGTTGTTTTGGAAATCTTGTAATATGTTATTGGAAATTGTCAGCAACCTTGTTTACTCTATCAGTTGTTTCTTTTCTTTTCTTTTTCCATGCTCCTTCAAGTACCTTTTCTAAAAATCGAGTGCTTGTTTAATTCTTTTATGGGGGGAGAAAATGAATAGATTCGTAAAATTCATTTGTTTAAATGAGACATAATTTATTTGTCTAGAGAGAGTGATAGTTTGGGAGTACTCAATTTGCGCGCATTCAACTATGTTTTATTAGGTAAATGGTGTTGAGGATTGAATGGTTGTCTTATAGAGTGTTGAACTACTATGTATATTTTATCTTTCATAGCATGTCTTGTGTTATGAATTGTTAATACTCCCCAGTTTTGGAATATAAGTATAAAAAGAATTAGTTTTATGATCTTAAATTAAAAAAGAGAAGTTAATTAATTATAATACTCTTTTATTAATTTTAGGCTAAATTACATTCGTGGTCCCTTAACTTAATTTCAGGTAACACTTTAGTCATTTATCTTTTTTTTTTCGAGTTGATCTTTTATTTTAATTTTAAGTGACAATTTGATATTTTATGTTTTAAAATGTCAACAATATTGTCCTTTTTTCTTTTCAAAAAAATCATCAAATTTTTTAAACAAAACTCATAAAATTCAATATCATCTTCAATAAAATACAAATTTAATCAAATTTATAATTTAAATCTTGAAATAAACTCATATTTTTATTCTTTATTTGATGTTGTTGGAGATAAAAATATGAGTGTATTTGAATATTTGAGTTACGAATTTAATAAAATTTGCATTAGATTTGAAGATGATTATCAATTTATGGGTTTTAGTTGAAAAATTTAATGATTTTTTTGAATTTTTTTATAAAAAAGATAACATTGTTAAAATTTTAAAACATAAAATATCAAATTGTCACTTAAAACTAAAATAAAGGACCAACTCGAAAAAAAAAATAAAAAACTAAAACGTTACTTAAAATTAAGTTAAAGGACCACTAATGTAATTTAGCCTTAATTTTATTTTTTAAATAATTCTATTTTTATGAAACAAATTTCCATGAAGAATAATTTATAGAATACATTCAACTTTTTATTATTTTAAAAATATTAAATAATATCAACTATTTTTCATAAAGAGTAAGGTATTTTCTCTTATGACACTGGAGGGAGTATATTATTGTGCCTATGGCATTCTTTTTAAAAGTATCGACAAATCTTTGATTTATATTTTTAAGACAGTAAATTTTCGTGGATTCATTGACATTCTCCCTCCGTTTTAAACAGAGTGCCACGTTAAAAAATTATTTTTAAACTGATAAATAACTAATAAAATATTTATATATACAAAAACTTCACATAAAATTATTTTTGAAACGGATAAACTATAGTCTTAAAAGCCATAAAAAAATAAAAAAGAAACTTGTGAGCAAAATCCTGTTCTAAATTGGCGTGAAATATGCTGTTTGTTGGTCATCGAGGCTATCCTAACGTGTTTTCATTTTCGAGGCAATGAATTTTGTGATTCAAATCACACATTACAATAATGGGTCTAACCTCGTTTAATTCGTGTATATCAACTCAACAACTACACTGTATATTCATCCACCTCACCATAATTCTTTTTTATTACTTTATTCCCTTCTACATACCGTCCCAAAATATATAAAAAAAATAGTTAATCATTTCAGAAAGAGTATTGGTTCATTCATTTGTTCATGTTATCACCAATAACATTGGTTTATGTTATCACCAATAAGAAGAAATTGAGATGAATAAAAATTAATATATTTAATATCTGAAAAAGTAAGGGATGTTAGGCTAATGATGACAATAGTGCAACTACAATAAGTCAAAAAGCTACAACTCCATGAATTTCAACAATCCAACTCGAAGGTTCCTAACTAGTTCCTGCACACTTAGGCTGAACTCCTCATCCATCTGCATTTTTAGTTAGAGATAAACAAACTAAGTAAATACAAAAATTTCTGTAAATGTTTGTAATATATTTGTGAAAAATAATATATCTAAGAACACATTTTTATTATAAAAAAATGTTAATTTATAATCACTTAATTAAGTTAAGAAAAGAAAAATACCGTACCTGAGCTATGACGGTTATGTCTAGATTGGTGTTTCCAAATTGCAGTGTACTACTACTAGTGACCGATAGATGAAGATTCTCTATCTCTTTCATTATCTTCACCAACACTTCCTTTTGTTTCTCACAATGAATTCTTATAAGAACGTTCTTTTCTGACACCCTTGCCTCAACTTCTGGCATCAACCGATTTGTTTCTGATTCGTTGTAGCAATTACCATATTCAGAATTTGACGACGTGTCTGATACATCTTCATGTGAATAACTCTTCTTCTTCTTGTTCTTCTCAACATAAACCACAGATTCAACGTTTTTAAACCTTGTATTCTTTTCTTCAAGTACCTTTACTTGTTCTTGAAGCTGTTTCACATGGTTTACAGCATCACTCAATACAGAAGCCTTATCCATCTGCACCCAAATGGAACAAACCCTTTGATTAGTATAATATTTGAATCCACTTAATTAATGAATGAAAATATTAATTTGGGTATTAAAATTGAATGTAAAAATTGAACCTTTTTTAATCCTGGAATGAGTGCTGAAAGCGCTATGAACTGTTGGCTAAGTTTTTCTCTCCTTTTTCTTTCAGCAAGTACGTGATCTTGATTATGTTGAGAAGATCTTGTAAATGAATCATTCTTCTTCCGTTTAGTTTCCTTTTTTTGATTTTCTAAGGACCCTTTTGAGGTTAAAGACTTTCCATGATTTAAAAATTTGGCTTTCTGGTTCAATATTGGCTCTGGTTCTGGATGTTCATTGTTAAATGAAAGAATGTAAGGGAAGGAAGAATCCCTTTTTTGTGAGGAAGGGTACCCTGTATTTGAAGGGTTAGTCTTAAGTGTTTTGGAAGGCCTCTCAAAGCTGTTAGCATCCCCTGAGGAATTACTCATAGTGCTTGAGTAATGACTATCACTATTATGATCTTGTGGCAAAGGGGTTATTATGTCAATTTCATTATGAAATTGGAAACTTTCATGTACCTTGTTTATATTTGATTCATTGATGAAGTTGTAATCTTCTGGTTCCTGAGAAAACATAAAAAAAGGTGACAGGAGATTATTCAGTAAACATAAAGCTTCAAAAGGGTGAAAACAAAATTGTGGTTGAAAACATGTTTTTTATTTACCAAATCACACAACCAACTTGTCCATGACTCATATGTTGATGTCATTTTGCTAGCTGAATTGGATATATTTTCAGTCTATTGAAGGACAGCTAAGGAGCAAAGAACCTGAAAAATTGGTGAATTTAGGCATTAAGTTAAAATCAACCACACAAAATGCAACTTGGTGATACTCTCAATTGAAAATGACATCCATACCTTTCTGTCTCAATAAGTGAGTGAAGTTGCCTTGATTATCCTTTTTATAAATAGTAGGAGTATCAACTACATCCACAATAATATTCTTCAAGGCTAAATTATACTTTTGGCATCTTTATATTCATTTTAGATTTTAATTTAGTCTCTTGTTTTTTTAATGATTTTTATTTTGCAAAGTGGACTGTTATAGAATTTCATCATTTGCGCAACTAGCTCAGTTAATAAACCCGATGCCATATATGTTTCTTAAGCATTTAACTTTATGTCTGGGAGCAATTGAATATCATGGAATATATATCTTATATTAATATTTGAGTTTAACTAATAAAACTTTTAAGTTTAATCTTACAATACTTAAAGTAGACATTTTTATGTTAGTAAAAAAGGAAACATTTTTATGTTTAAATTTTAATGAAAATTGAGGGGGGAATGAAATCCGTGAAAACATTTTATAAAAGGAGCTCAACTTTTTGTCTATAGAAAGAGGATTGTGCACATGTTTTAAATTATTCAGCAACAATATTAAATGCAAGAGGATGAGAAGTTATGAGTTGTCCATAAATAATTAAAGAAAAAAAAAATCCGAAAACACCCAGAGCGTACAATTATCAAATTTATCATAATTTCATTACTTAATCAGTTAGTGGCACGGAGGGAACCTCTGTTCCTGTGCAGAACATAAATAATTGAATTGAAAATACAAAACAACTTCTTGGAAAGAGATCATGTGATGCTCACCTGCTATCATATCCATGGCTCAAATCTTGAGGTACTTTTCTGGGAATTTTTTATTTTAAAAAATATTTTGAACGTGGCTAAAGATATTAAATTAAAGAATAAATAAATTGTTAGTTTTTATAAATTTTAAAATTCGTCTTTAATTTTTTTAAAATAATTATATTTTTTAATTTTTAGAAAATTATTATGTAAGCAATTTTTTATATAGTTTTAAATGATTTTTTTATAATACTATAAAAGGTTTTTTTGAAAAAAATAAATTTAAAAATAAATTTATATATATTTAATATTTTTATCTTGACTATATAATATATAAAAAGTTTATAGCAATTTTAAAATGAATTATGTGAATTAATTTTTAATAATATTCGAATCATATTTGTAAAAAATCCATTAAAAAAATTTAAAAATTAAAGAATATTTTATTCTAAAAATAACTAAAATAACTTTGTATATACTAAAAAATATTATTTTTATATAGGACCAAAAAATTAAATATAAAAAATTTATAAAAACTAAAAATTCATTTAAATCTCAAAATTATTATTTTGTAATATATATACACTTCAAGTAATTTGTGTATAATATCAATTTTTATTTATTTTTAAACGAAAATCTCTTCATATCAGTTAAAAAATTAATATTATTAACACATTTTTTTAGATATTCATCGGTCAATAGTTGTATCTCTTACCGAAATCCGCAAGAGATCCAGATTTTACCACTTCCAACACACCATATCAATAATTGTATAATTTTCTTTTGTGAAAAGGTATGTGGAATCTTTAGTAATGGATATTATGACTAAGGGAATGTTATAATAATTTAAAATGAGCGAAACATGATACGATGAAACACAAAATAAACTAAATAAGTTTTCATTCGATTATTTGAATAGTTTACATGAAATGGAATATGATTTCCAATTCATCGTTTAGAAAATAAATGGATATATAAAGAAATTAAGATCGTGTACTTTGTCACAAAGATAATTTGAAATATTAGTTAACAAAAATATATTTGTAAAAATAATAAAAAGTATTTTGAAATTTTAATTGTTTATTTAAATATAGGTAATTATTTATTTCAGAATGTCTATTTATCATTTTGAACAAATAAAATCAACACAATTTTTGAAACATAAAAACAGAAAAATGTTTTCTTAGGTAAATGATTCATTTATATATTTTTTAATTTCTTTTTTTATCTGTACCAAAACTATATCAATTTCTATAAATTTAATTATAATTTTGTTGTCTCTTATAAAAATAATCGAATAAATTATCTATTAATGATTGTTTATCGAAAAATACTTTTTCAGTCTCATAATAATTATTGCATTTGTAAAAAAATTGTTCTAAAATTATTGTCATTTTTAATTGCTAATACAACTTTAATTTTTATTTTATTAATTCTACTCTATAATAAATATTTTATAAATGACTCTCAATTTATTATCTTTTCACTTTGCACGACAATTGAATCAATAATTAATTTATAAAGATAATTTATGTGTAAAATTATGAAATATAACGAGTATTTTGAAATAGACAAGTACTAAAAAATCAACTAAGAAATATTTGCTCAAATCCATGCTAAATCTTACCTCACAAGATATGTTTTGGAAAGTTGTTTTTTTTTACCTCTAACTTAATCTTATTCTCCTCGTTTAAAAAATTTATTTTTAAATGTCCAAACTACCCTTAATAAAATTGTAAAAATTTAAAAGAATTTTTTTTATTGGAAATTGAATACCAGAAATTTTATTTTTGAAATTTTCAGGAGTACTACCTGGAAATTTTAAATTTTCGATAGTTATAAATGAAATAATTTTTTTACTGAAAATTTCAGAATGAATGAAATTTCCCGTAGTTATAAATGAATACCGAAAATTTTATTTTTGAAATTTTTGGGAGTACCACCCTGAAATTTGAAATTTCCGGTATTAATTTATAATTAAAAGGAAAATTTTATTCCTCATTGAAATTTCCCACGAAATCATCATGTATTAGGCATACAAAGTTTTTTTCTTCTCATTTTTACAATTACAAAATTGTTTATTTAGTAAAACAAAAATAATTATAATATTTTAAAATACCAAATATTATTTATAAATTAATTAATAAAATAAATTATATTAATAATAATAATAATAAAGTAAAGTAAATTATATTATTAAATATTTATATATTTTTTAAATATTTCTATTATTATTTTTTAATTATATTAACAATATTTTATTATTATTGTTTTTTGTTTATTAGATCGGAATAAAAATAGAAGAAAGTTGTTAAGAAAATATGTTAGTTATTTTATAGGCAAAATATTAAGGGCACGTTCTTGTGGCACATTTAGTCAACTATTTGATATATATATTTTTTCTTCAATTTAATTTTTTTTATCAATAGTATCTTGATTTTTTAAATAAATTTAAAACAATTAAAAACTTGTTATATTAAAATAACTTCTTTTTTTATAGATAAAAATAATAAAATTTAAATTTAATGTATTTTTGTTAATTTATAGTATTTTTTCAATTTAATGTATTTTTTTTTGGTAAATTAAATTCAATAACATATCAGATTTTTTATATTTTTGGTTGAGTAGAATAACTAACGGATATTTAAAAAATTTAAAATTTTCGGTTATAACTATCGAAAATTTCATTCATCTCAAAATTTATGATAAAAAATTTATTTCATTTATAACTAACGAAAATTTTAAAATAAATAAAATTTCCCGTAAACAATTTTTTTCATTTATAATTGCCGGAAATTTCATTTATCATAAAATTTTCAGTAAAGAAAGTTCTTTTAAATAAAAAAAATAGGGAATATAAGATTAATTGAGGGTTACAAACTATTTATGGTTTGGTAGGGAATATGACCTGCACAATCAGTCCAAAATGAATATCCAGTCTGAGTGTCTAACCCAACATTTAAAATAAAAAAAAAATTGAATTCCAGCCCATATACGCTAAGTGTTACAATTAGATGTTTAAATTAAACAAATCTCACATTTTATTAACTTTTAATTATAGTTTTTTTTTTCTTAACTATAGATTCTCTTTAGTATGAATTTAAACTCATTAATTATAGTTTTTTTTTCTTAACTACAGATTCTCGTCTACTAAACTCAATTTTTATTATATATATCAATATAATTCATTTATTAAAGAAAATCCCAAAAAAATGAAGAGAGATAGGGTGCTTACAAAAACACTCATTTCTAAAAGCACTATTTTTACTTACACCACAACAAGGGTGTATATAAAAGATGATCTTATAAGAGGATGACTTCAAATGGTAGATGGCCGAAGGAAGATTTCCATGCTACTCCCTTCAAACTTAGGCGTGTGTGTATATATATTATTCTGTTTGTCTTTAAATGGGTAAATTTTAACATAAATCATAGTTGATGATATACCAACTTTTAAAAATATTTAAACTTTTAATAATTATATATCATTTTTTAGATATTAATCATCATTTTCTTAATGACGGAGATATTAATTTAAATAATATTAACTTAATGAAAAAAATTATATTGAATTAATATCGAACAAGTCAGTATTTTATTTATAAAGATGAAGATGTCAATAAATTGTTATTTTTAAAAAATATTATCGATAATCGTTAAAATTTTAAATAATTTTAAATATTAATTTATAATAATTGATAAATCGGTTATAAAAATATCTACCGGAAGATACACCTTTTTACAAAATAATAATAATAATTTGAATTAATTTTATTTAAAGTTACCGATATTGAACCAAATTCGTTGATAACTAAAAATTTATCTTATTGTTTTAAGCAAATAAATAAAGTAATATAATTACGGACACCTACTCTTCATAAACTTCGTTGATGTTACGCGAAAAATTAATACAAAAAATCCACACCCGTGAAAACACGTAAGGCAAGAGACAAAAATGAGACCATAAATTTAAGGGATTATGGCACAATCATGGAACTTTGAATAACATCCTCTACTTCTGAATTTACTATCTTTGATAATTTTGTGGCTACCTCTCTAATAATTTTTATTAATTTACTTTAATTATTATTTTATCTTTAAGATACATAAAGATATAGAGAATTTAATGCCACCCACTTCTCTTCAACTGTAATGTCAATACGTGGGACCGAAACACAACCACAAAAGATACTGTACTTTCTTCGACCTTTGAATCCAAATTTAAAATTTTATTGATATAAAATTATTTATATTTGAGTAAAAATATAAATATATTTGCTAATATATTGAAAATGTCAGTTTACGCGGGCCACTACTATGACTTTGTAAATAAAGTTGTATACCTTTTGTATAATCTTCCAAAACTTTCTCTAATAACAAAAATGTACATTTGTTAAAGAGTAATAATACAAATACACTATATTTTCTACCCCCATTCAACATTTTTTTTATCATATCATATCATACACATATCATATCTATTATATTATTATTATTTATAATTTTTATCATCTAAAAAAACTCATAGTACATAATCTTTTAAATGGCTACCAAACATTATTATTAATTTGAAATGCCATTAGCATTTAAATGGGGTTGAGTTAAGCAGTGTTTGGATACGTGCATCACATGTGATAGCAGTGCAGATATATCCATCATAATTAATGATTATGATTACTACTTACAACCCCCCATACCAAACACAGAAACATTCACATTACGAGATGGATCTCAATGCAGCCACGCGTATGTTTTTTACAAGATCATTTCTGCTCAACTTGTATCCCGTTCCCTTCTGCAAAATCAGTATGGACCAATCCATGTAAGTTTTCTCAAATAATTTAAAACTCAAACGAATGCATTCATTAATTTATTTCTCAGATCAATTTTAAAATAGGCTTTCAAAAGGACAACAAGAATTAACTAATTTTGTCATATCCATTGTACTAGTTTTTATCAAAAATATTCTTCAATATATGTGCAATAAAAAATAAAAAATATTTTATATGTTAAAAATAATTGAAAGAATTAAATTTATGGAAATAAATGTTTTTGTTTACCTGAGCAACGATGGTTATGTCAAGGATAGAATCCCCAAAAGGTAGGACACTACTATTAACAACAAAGAGATGAAGATTTTGAATCTCAAGCAATATTTTGAGCAAAAGACCCATTTGTTTGTGACAGTGAATCCGAATAAGCACGTCCTTGTCCGAAACTCTAACTTCCACGTGGGGTAGATTTTCATTATTACCACTACCAACCTCTTCGCTCGATGACTCGCAGCTTAACGGCGGTTTGTTTACCGTCACTACAGACTCTATAGGACTATCCTTCTTCTTTTCCTCTAATACCCTTAAACGTTCTTGAAGCTCTTTCACATACTTTATAGCATCTCCTAGAACAGAAGCCTTGTCCATCTGGTAGTAGTATATTCATTCATAACATTATTATTCTATATACAAAATATTTGCTGCTTTTATTATTATTATTATTTTTATTTTTTTATATTTTAAATTACAGTATATAACGGTGTTTTTCAACTATGAGTAAAATTGTCATCTACCGTGATATTTTACACTATAAATACATAAAAATAATTTATATACATAATTTTAGTAGTTACTACAATAAACATCAAACATTTTTAGTAATTGTAATTAATTAACTGTATAAAACACCAAACCTTTTGAAATGCAATAAGTAGCTGGGCAAGGACATCTGTTTGATGTTTATGCGACAACAACTACAATTATTGCAACCAATTCGTGCATACTTGGACCATCTATTATAAAAGTTGAAAGTAATTTTTAAAACATAAAATTCACTTCGAGATCAATGTTTAATTGTTTGAGCATTATCAAATAAAATTATTTTTATCTACAAAATGAAATCAAACTTCCTATAAAAAGAAAGAAAACATATTTTAATATTTTTTAATTCGATTATTCAAGTCAGTTTTTTTTTCTTAAAGAAAGAAACGACAAAACTCACAAATATTTTTAAGTCAACTTATTCGAATATAAAATTTATGTTTAAACTCCCTTTCCAAAAATAAGTTATTAATATTTTTTATAAGCATAGTTTATTTAAAATTAACATTCCTCCATCGTCAAACCATGATGATTTTGTCACAAAAAAGAAACCTTGTGAGTTTATGAATGAGACATTGAGAGTAACATTACCTTCTTCAAGCCAGGAATAAGAGCTGCTAGAGCAATTAAACTTTGACTAAGTTTCTCTCTTCGCTTTCTCTCCGCAATGATATGTTCCTGATTATTAGCCATAGATCTCTTGGTTCCATGTCCTTGAGAATTCATAGTTTCAACAAAGTTATTCTTTTGCAATGACCCTTTATGAGTTTGAAACATAACAACCTCATTTTGTTTTGTGTTGATAGAGGAAAATGATTTCGATTTCTCAAAGGACATAATTTGGGAAGTGATCGAAGAAGGGGAAGAAACAGGGGAAAGATCTTGTAAAGTGTTTTTCGTTTTTAACTTTTTGTTGGGTCTTTCCAAATTATAAGAAGAATAGCTTTCTGAAGACAAAGGTTGTTGTTGTTGTTGTTGCAAGTTTTGTTCTTGGTGTAGAACACTTGCTATGTCATGTGAAATAAAATCTTCATCATCGAACAAGTTTGGGTGGCATTGTTGAAACCAGTTACAATCGTCTATTTCTTCCAACAGCTAGAACAAAAAATAAAATAAATAAATAAAGAAAATCACAAACAAAAAAATTAAGTTTATTTCTTACCAAATTAGATAGCCAGCTGGTTGCTAATTCGTTGGAAGATGTGTTTAATTTCTCCATAACGATAACTGAGATTGAATTAATAATTTATGCTTCACGATTCTGAGAAATAATTGCCCTTCCTATCCTCTTTATAGTCCATATACCCAGGAATTGTACTATTAAAATATTAGATTACTTTAGGGAATTAATTAAAATATTCGTTCTATTTTATTATTAAAGTATTTGTGGTTTGTTACATCCATATTTAGTAAATCAAAAATTGTTATCGTGATTACGTTCGGACATTTTTAGCCCTGAAAGTGAAAGGGATATTTTCTTTTTATTATTATAAAATAAAAATTGGAAGACATTTAAACGTGATAAATTATCTAGACCATTGAACAATTGAAGCGTGGCAGTGGTGGCCCTCCACATAAAATATAACTAAATATACATTTTAGTTCTTGAAAATACAAGAGTAAGAGGAGCTGAGTTTAGTCTTTTAAATTTAAGGAACATCAAAATTAAGTTACACAAAATGATAATTTGATTTTTTTAATTAAAAATTTAATAGCAGTTTATTTAGTTATTTTTAAAAATATTTTCACCATAATTTTAAAAGTTGTATGGTTTTCATGAATGTTTTCAAAATTATGTATTTTTTATTTAATTAAATTAAATCAAACTATTTTAATGAAATAACTAAATAAATTAACATTATTTAATTTAAAAAATTAATTTTTTATTTTAAAAATTTGAATTATCAAATAGATAAACTCTTATAATTTAAATGACTAAAATATATATGGGACACCTTTTTATTTTACTTTTCTTCGCATTTCTTGGTTCTTCAAAAAAAGCAAGATGTGATTGGGCATGTCTAAGAGATGGGATGTGTAGATTTAACAATGAAAGAAGAAAGAAAATTCATAAAACATTATACTGCTCTAGTTTTTATTTTTAAGTTGAATGTATCTACTGCAATACAAATTCGAAGATGAGTTTATAATATAATACCACACACACACAAAAATGCTGTTTTGATATGCTTTGGATTTTTTCCTTATACTCTTGATTAATTAGTGACTTTATATACTCAAACCCAACATTCTTGTTCATATTTATACTATTAAATATTTGCTAACCGAAGAAAAGGTCAAAACTTAGTAGTACAATGACAGATACAGTGCTGCATCGTGACTTACTCAATCACAAGAGGAAAAGGCTATGTCACCAATTATTAAAGGGTTATCTTACACTTCCAGGAAAATCCAATCTGCAAGCTGTTTTTGTCCTCTTAATTTTATTTTATTTTTTCTTTTAATAAAAATTATGAATGTCAATGAGAGAAATTAATGGTGAGCCAAACCAATGGGCTTAATAAATGGACCTCATATTGTCTATTTATGGCAAAGAAATTAATTGGACTAGCAAAATTGGATATGATAATATGTATTTGATTATTTGATTATTCGTGTGGTTCATGAATATCTTTTAAATAAATGTATGAAAAAATTATAATAATATACTAATTATTACAAATCACATACCAAATCAAATCAATTTATATATATATAAATAAGTCACATAATATAATAATAATCTCAATTATTGAATCTAGCCACGGGACCCACTTGGCATGTGCCAATTTCTGCTTTCCATCGAATTTGAATTGGAATGATTTTTTTTTTTATTAGAATGACTTTACATTATATCTCTATTGGTGATTATATAACGCAAATTTGTGGTTTTCTAGGGGTACATAACGAAAAATGTCATTAAATATATCATGGTTTTTTTTAAATTAAATTTTTTTAAATATTAAATATTAAAACATATATAATATTGAGATATATTGTAACACCTCATTAAATTTGTGTATATTTGCTCAATTTTTTTTTTATATATATTTGACACAAGAGTTATAACTTGTATTAAATTATTAAACAAATTTATTTTCATACATTGCATGGATTCTATAAAAAAAATTAATATTTAAATATTTTTAAAAGAAAATTTAACTTTATTTTAAAAAAAATATATAAAATAATTGTGGTAGTCCGACAAGATTCTAACATAAATACTTGTTTTTAATATTAATTTTAAAAAAAAAAGAAATTTAATATACCCTACTTTAAAAAAATATAAAAGAATTATGGTAGTCCAATAGAATTCTAATATATATAACACCATTATATTATATGTAATTATACAGTGGAGCGTGATTACTAACAAATAGGATTTTGGATTTTATACATTAGAGTGACTTTACTATAATTTTGAAAGGAATCTTAACAACATATTTTTTAATATACACTTTTTAAAATGTCTTTTTTTTTTTATATATTTAAATTCATTTAGGTTTCATTAAATTATATAAGTTCTATATAAATTTGATGATTTTTAACCCATTATAGAGATTGTGCGGAAAATTTTCAAAATATTTTTTAAATTCTCTAATAGATATATTAATTTAGCAAAATTAAATAATTTAATGTATCACTTAGTCAAGTGGTTGCAATGTTTGGGTTTAATTCAAACCAATGCATATTTTAAGTTACCAAATGTTACAATCTTTGTTGTTTTCTTTTATCAATTGGTATAAGTTCAAGGGTTGTTTTCTTTCATCAATTGGTATAAGTTCAAGGGTTGTTTTCTTTCACCAATTGGTATGAACATCTCTATAAATAGAGATACTTAGAGACAGAAAGAACACAAAATACATTAGGTAAAATTCATGTTACATGAGTCAAGATCTGTCAAAATTATTTTTGAGTCATTTCTTCTTTTCTATAGTGCACGAGAGTAAATGAATAAACTTTATTCTGTAAAATATCATTGATCGATAGACTTGATGTGAATGTGCAATTCGTTTTAAGGATTCTAAAGTATCCTGAACGAGATTCGTCGATTAACTCATTTGCATTCAATATATATAGATTGGTGGGATCAAATTGAACTTAAAGCTTAGTGTGATACACACGCTTTAGAATTTATTTGTGCAACCTTCATCATAATCAAGTTAATCATCTTCTTATTCAAAATTTGTAGCATACTCTCAACAAAAGATCCAACAATCTTTAGGTTCGATTTTCGATTATTATGACTGCAACTTTTATAGGAGCTGGACTTTCTTGACCATGGTGAAAGGTACACATTTAATTATATGAATATATATGATATGTTTGAAGTTTTAAATTCATATGTGGTTCTCCAAAATAATTATATTTGTTTAAATTTAACATGTGGTTAGATTGATATGCATGATTCAGAAAATCTTAATGATTTTATTTATTGTTTATTTTCTATTGTGATACTTATTTGAATTTACCGTAGAACATCTTTAAATATGAATCTTGAATTAATAAATAGAATTCATGATGCATGTATTAGTTATAACATAACTATGAAGAAATGGTTTATTTAGTAGAAATGAAATGAATTCTTATTTGTTAAGGAATAGATGACTTACATGTTTGAATTCACCTTATAATATTTAATTATGAGAAATTTTTATGATCATGCTTTGTTAGCTTGTGGCAATAGATATTTAATGCATTCAATGTATTATATCTTGGACTAGGATATATTGAAAATAGAATTAAAATTTTAAATTGAGATGCTTATTAAATATAGTAAAAGGTAGAATGACATAAAAATTTGTGTATGTGATAACTGAGATACTTATTAATTGTATGAGATACAATGTGAAGAGATTAAATGAAAAAAAAATGTCAAGGTTTGTTGATACTTGGTCAACACTATCAAGAATATAAAAGACCATCAAATGCTTGATATAACATATGTTGTTGGAAGATTAAGTCGGTATACAAGCAATCTAAGTAAAGAACATTGAGATGTTATTAATAAATTATTAAAATGTTTGAAATGAACAATTAACTATAGTTTAATCTATAATGGACATCCTTCAGTTTTGGAAGGATATACAAATATCAGTTAGGTAAATCATGTTGATGATGATACTTCCATAAGTAGATGGATCTTCAACTTTGGTGGATGTGCAGTTTCTTGGGGATCAAAGAAATAAACTTGCATTGTCGACTCTACCATGACTGCAGAGTTCATTGCCCTAACTGCAGGTAGTAAAGAGGTTGAATGGCTAAGAAAATTGTTGTATGAGATAACAATTTGGTCAAAGTAAATGCCATTAGTATCCATATCTTGTGATAGTCAATACACACTATCAAAAGTATATAGCCAAGTATATACTAGAAAATCGATACATATTGGAGTGATATCCATATTGTTTGTAAAAATTGTAAAGTATCTGACATATCCTTTGACGAAAGATCTGACAAAAGACATGGTGTTGAAAACATCATTAAGGATGTGATACAAACTCATATCTAGATAATCATCAATGGTGGAAATGTCAACTCACACTTAAGTAACATCAAGTCTTGAGTTCAATGATGAAAGTACACTATTAGAGTGATTGAAGTACTTGATAATATATACATCCCAAAGGATAAAAGTACTTGGACCATCAAATAAAAGTGGTAGGATGAGGTCTCCTCTTAATGGACATATATCATGTATTTGTTGGAGTGTATAATTATGGGTCCATTTTTTATATAGTCCACCTATATGAGAATGAAGTGGATCACTTCATAGAGTTCAAGAGCTTGACTCTTAAATTCTCACGAAAATGATATGAGACACAGAGCCTTATCAAATGTGTCATTTTTATAATTCTATCAATGGTACCGAGATTTTGTGTGTGAGTTATGCACAATTGTTCTAATGAATGGTTGGTTCAAAGCTTGTCTATTAATCTATTCGGGAATAAGTGAAAACATATTTTACTAAGTAATGGTTTAAATCGTAAGATACATTTATCTGAAACTATGAGATTTTTGGAATAACGAACTTAGATATATTTTGAAAATGGTGGGGGTTATGAGGGAAATTTCCAAAATATATTTGGAATTCTCTAATAGTTATATTAATGTAGCAAAAATAAATAACTTAATGTATCACTTGGTTAAGTAGTTGCAATGCTTGGGTTTAATTCAAACCAATGCATATTTTAAGTTACTAAGGGTTACAATCTTTCTCAAGAGTTGTTTTTTTTCGTCAATTGGTATAAGTTCAAGGGTTGTTTTCTTTCATCAATTGGTATGAATGTCTCTATAAATAGAGATACTTTAGAGGCAAAAGAACACAAGATACATAAGGCAAAATTTATGTTACATGAGTCAAGATTCTGTCAAAATTATTTATGATTCATTTCTTCTTTTCTCTAGTGTACGAGAGTAAATGAATGAATTTTATTCCGTAAAATATCATTGATCGATAGATTTGATTTGAATGTGCAATTCAATTCAAGGATTCCAAAATATCCTAAAGGGAATTCGTCGGTTAACCTGTTTATATCCAATATATATAGATTAGTGGGGGGCAAATCGAACATCAAACATAGTGTAATACACACACTTTGAAATTTATTTGTGTAACCTTTATCATAATCAAGTTCATCATCTTCTTATTCCAGATTTGCAGAATACCTCCAACAAAAGATCCAACAGAGATTGTATTGAAAAATATATATTAAAAAATAACGTTCTTAGTACTTTGGAAATTTTTTATTGTTGTTTTTATGTTCTGTTGGTGCATGTATTATTACTATGGGGGAGTTGTAAACTATTTTTGAAAATTTAAATGATGATTCTGATAAAAAAATTTAGAGATATTAACATTGATTTTGATTCTGATTGGTGGAGCATAGGTGTAGTGATAGACACCTTTATTTATTTTTACTTCAATAGATGTCGACAATATTTCGTGAATTTGCCCCCCATTCCCACACACACACCTTGTTGCCTTTCTTAAAGGCATAGTATTTTTCTCTGTGTTTTTTTAGAGCTTTGCCCGGTCATTTCTTCAATTTGACTCGATAATACCACATCAACTTTATTATCCACGTCATAATTTTTATAATGACAGGAGATGTCGATGAGGACAGATACTGAGGGGGCCTCCATGAGTTGATGTTATTAGATCAAATTGTATGACTTATAATAATTGAAATAAAAAAAGAAAAAATTAAAATAATCAAGTTTTAACCAATTATTTATTGTTCAAGCGTATCCAATTTTAAGTTAACAGTTTACATAATATTATTTATAATAAATTAATTAATTTAATTAACTATATTCTAACATCTTTAACCAACTTTTAATTAATAAAAATAATTGTTAATTAACTATTTTAACAGATATCCTCCTTCTAAAGGACTCTCATGTACATATTACTTAATTTCTCATTTATACACACACATTATTCATATTTATATAAAATTATCTATATCAATATATGAATAAAATATCATGTTTAGACAATTCTGTCCTTTCAATTTTATTCTTTAAACTATTTTATCCTTTTATTTAATAAAATTTTAAAAATAGCTATACCTATACATGAAATTATATCGGATTTTTAACCTTTTAATTTTT
The DNA here is from genome assembly GCA_037974835.1 of Cicer judaicum. Classification (NCBI taxonomy): domain Eukaryota; kingdom Viridiplantae; phylum Streptophyta; class Magnoliopsida; order Fabales; family Fabaceae; genus Cicer; species Cicer judaicum. The sequence goes on from JBBPBS010000738.1 coordinate 13,217,109, forward strand.
TCTATTTTAACCATCATTACACAACTAAGTTTGTTCAAATAATCGTATAAAATAAACATACATATTGGTGTTTGTATGCTCGATAGTATTATACCGCTATTTTGTTATTTCTTTTGCAAGAGTAATTATTGTAATTTTATTTCGAATAAAGTTTATCATTAATTTTTCAGTCCAATTCGATAGTTTTCTGAATCTATGAATCTCAAATCGAAAGATAACTTACCAATAACTAAAGCAAATAACTCATATATTTGTAGGAGCGGAACTAGGATTAAACTTCATCCGCAAGACTACTAATGGAGTTTCACAAGCGTGGACATATGTTTATTAACAAAAACCGACACTTTTGAGGGCCAATAAAACATTTGGAAAGACAAATAATTTTTTTGGCTCCAAATAAATGGAGGATTAAGAAAAAATATGAAGACTCATTTCATAAATAAAAAACCCAAAGTAGTAGACAATTCGGCTACCATGCGATGTGACCCATTTGGATTGTTACAATTCGGAACATTAATTGTTACAACTCAATAAATAAAACAAAATCACTAGCGGCTAAAAATATAAAGACAATTCGGTAAAAAAAAAAAATAATTAAAATGTAATTGTCAAGTTTATAAATTTTTCTTTTAGAAAATCTTAAAGAGAAAGTTAAATTTAATAACTCATTTCTTTTTTATACAAAGAGAATAGTATAATTATCGTAAAAAATTTACACACAACTACTACAACTATAAAATATTAAATTTAAACATAAAATATAATATTTAATTTAACAATCTCACATATTTTTATGTGAGTTAAATTTTTATATGTTATATTTTAAAAACTCCACTATGATGTGATCTATTTAGATAAAACTATATATATATATCAATATTTTGTACAATCATATAAAATGAACTTTTTTACCTAATAGCAATTGGAAGAGATAGATAATAACGGTCCTTTCCAACTTAACTAACCATCCAAATTCAAATCTAACTCAAAAAATGCAGGAATGTTAATCTTTAGAGAAGGAGTTTGTTGTCCATTGCAGTCTTATATTTGTTTCACACACACAAAAAAAATTATTTTTAGTTTTTGACCGGTATAAAAATATCGTAATTTAAAAGAGAAAACTAAACAATTGGACGGTTAGAATATCTAAACATGCAAGTTAGAAGATATAATAAAAAAATGTACTTGTAGAGCATAATTAAAAAAGACTATTACATTACAATTGAAATAGTTTAAATTTAATTGTAATTTTTGTCTCTTCATTTTCACTATTTCATGAAAATTAGTCTCCATATTTTCAAAGTTGATAGTTTTGATCTATTCATTAGATTTTTAAACTAAAAAATAACAATTTGGCATATTTTAAATGATATGATATGCAATTTTATTATATAGAATTATCTAAATACATTCATTATTTATATTTTATTAATTAAATTACAAAAATAAAAATTTAAAGTTTAAAGTTAAATTTTTGAAAAGTTTTATTCGATTTCATAAATGTTAATCATTCTTCATCACTGTGTAATATGTCATGTTATTTAAAATTCACTGCATTGTCATTTTTTTTTCTTCAAATATCACAATGAAGGGCAAAAAATGTCAAATTTTAAAATAACGAAACCAATTTCATAGATTAGTAAAAATATGATAACTAAAAACTGCCATTAGACCAATAAGTAAACGATATAGTAAAGTTAGCATGCAAATCAATGTTTCTATTTCTCTCTACCAAGTACGTTGGTCCTGAATGTTTTAGTTAAAAGTAAAAAAATGTCTAATATGTCAAATTAAACTCAAGATCATCTCACCTAATTTTCAATTTTTTGTGATCATGTTAATTTCTCGAATCAATGTAAAAAATAAGGAGTCACACATATCGAAATAGTTGGAGAGCTTGGAGAGGTTGTTTCCAACCATTGTAGGTCATCTCTCAATGATGTGAGCTCGATGAGACGAATGAGAAAAGCAGTCATTGATCTTTAAAGAATTTCTAAATAGCCATAATCGGATTGTGCAGATGCTAAAAGGCCATCTCAAAGACGTACTACATTGTTTCTCCATGTTGGTCATCTCTGGATGAGACATATGAACGGAGCAATCATCTCTTGTTGTTGTTTGACTCAATGGTTGTTGGGAACTAGCAATCCAATCCGTCCAAATTAGATAAAACTAGAAAAAGCCATATATGAGTTGTGTGCACACGCTCACATATAACATGAATGGTTGTCTCGACATATCTCCCACATAAAGAACAACACAACCAGGTGAGATCCACACATTCTTCCAAATAATTGTTGTAACCCGACTATTCCTCTATTACAATTGATATGCATTCTGCATGGTGAATTGGTTCCTCCGCCCGTAAGATATTATGACCATCTTTATCAGTATGAATTGTGAAAGCATCCATCTGGCGAATAGTGTCCTCAAGGAGGTTGTTGTTAAGGAAGTGTAGGTCCTAGTCACTATCAGCGGACAATGCACCTCAACAATATTAATAGTGTCAATGAAAAAATTAGATGTAGTAGATAACAGCTCCACATTGCGTGGAACCCACTTGTTAAGCCAAAAAATACCATGTAACACTTAAAATCGTTTGTATTTGCTGAGAAGGATCTGACACCACAACTCATTCAGATTAAAGGTGAGATTCCATAACATCATCAAGAAAGCTTCGTTCATACGATGAAGCCTATTAAAACTCAATCCTCACTCTTGATTCCATATTTTCAAAGAGTGAGATTTGGGTGTTGGGACCGTACATGCTGACATGCATTGGTTTCCAATAGTCACATTCAACCTGATCAACAATAATGTGTGTGAAAGATAAAAAAAAAAAAAAATATAAAAAAAATATGAGTCTCCACCTTTGGATTAAGATGTAGTATCTAAGTTTTTTATAAATTCTTGTTTAGTCGAATGTTAGACTCCCCCGAACTTCAGTTGTTGATTGAAAACAAAGGTGAAGAGAAACTGTGTTTTTTATCATTATATCCATGTTAAGTAATATAACTGTGCAAAGGAGAGATGAGAAAGAGCAAAAATAATCTAATGTAAATAACTACAAGATCTAATCTAATTTATTAATCTAACGACTATGAATGGTGCTCCACGGTGTACCATTTAAAGGTGGATCACTTTAAACACCACTTGATTAATACAACAACTACAAAATTAGACTAATAAACATGTGCCCCAAAAAGATGCAACACACACAACATGACAAACACATTCTGTGAGAAAAAAGAAGAAGAGACAAAGAACACGTACGTATGAACATAAATTTTACCCTTGCTAAAATTATGCGGACTTTAATCATATATGGTTCGGAAACGTGATAATGCAAGCGGGTCCACTTACCATCTGACATGATATGTGTGCCTGTCAATTTGGAACTATTGTTTGTCCAGAAAATTGCAGCCTTATTCAATATTATATTATTTTACATAATTTACTGATTGATCACATGCTGGAAAATATATACCATTGTAACGATGTAAAACCAATACGGGCATTGTGTCTTTATCCCTAACTAGTATTTGATTTGATTGACACTGGCGCATATTCTTTGATACCATGATCTTATTAAAAAAGTCTTATATAATTACAAGAGGAAATATACAGTGTTTGAATATGTAAATAATAGAGACATTTTTTTAATAATAATAAAAAAATTATTATATCTTTTCTTAATATTTTAAAAAGTGAATCTTTAGTTTTGTAACCGTACAAAAATTGATCTCATGTTGTTGGCCTCTGTATCACTTTCTGCTACCTTTCCTTCACTTTTCTTTTCAAACCAAACATAGTGTTACTGAAAAAAGTCCCTTCTTTGATAATTATGACTTTGAAAGGGAAATCGTGTCCAAGGACTATTAGGTTCACATTAATTTCACTTTCTTAAATTATTTATCTTATTATATAATAAGAATTGTGTAGGAAGAGATCACAGTGGGGTCATAGAAACCAATTGATATCAACAAAAATTATCTATGGTGAAGTGGCTGAATTATAAAAATTCCAGAAGCAAGCTTGGTCGGTTACCAATACTCATTAAGCTTGGTCGATTTCCCACGCAATTCTTAAATACTGTTTATCTGATTTTGTATTGGATTATATGAAAACCGTCAAAAGTTGTGTCATAATTGCATAAAAAAAATGATTAAAACAATACTGTTTAGGAAAAGTTATGTCAAAAACCTGATGAATTGTGTATACAAGTATTGTCCTACTGGCTCCTGGTAGGCTGTAGGAGTGAGTTAGATTAAATTTGTTTCTAATTAATATTTTTTACAACATGTTTTTAAATTAAAATTTGATTATATAGATCGTAATTTAAAGAGTTTTTACAATGCAGACCGTTAAAAAATATTTAATTTATATAATAATTATCTTTAAAAATATTTACACGTGCATACTAATTAAATTCTGTAAACTAATAATATACCTTGAATTATGTGATTGTAAGGAGGACAATTAGTAAAAGTCCCAATAATTACTCACAAAAATAATCTACACGATGGGATACGATAAGAATCCACTTAATGAGTATGGATAAACCAACCACCTACGCAATTGATAAATATGAATGGGGCACTTATGGAGTCATTATTAGGTTACCTGTACTCATAGCATGAACATTTTTTGTTAGCTACCTTCCTATGCCTAAACCTGTGGAGACTTGCGTTCAATGTAGCGTGGAATGGGTCCATGTTAGACCACATTGCTAGATTTGAGTAACAAAATACAAAAATGAAATAGTAGGAGTCATAGTTGCAACTCCCTTTATTTATTTATTTATTTATTTATTTATTTTTTAATAACACAATTAGGTTGTCTAATTATTCAAATCAAATTTTGATCTTATCTAATTGAAAATGGGGATTGTTTTGATCTGATCTTATCTAGTTTCCAAGGAAATATCGTTTTTTAAGGGTTTGTTGAACATCTCTCATTCAGAATAATCAAAATTTTCAGTTGAGCTAGCCAATAACTTTCCATAAAAAGTGGCCCATATGAAAGATTTTTCAGGTCTAGTACTCCTCGCAAGGCCCCAACTTTTTTCACCCCAAAAAGTCAATTAGGAAATAAGCATTAAAAAAAAATACAGCTTTTGTGCTGTCTACAAGTATATACTTCCAGACAAAAACATAGTTTTTTGTACATCAAGAAGTATACTTTCAAACTCGTGTATGATTCTTTAGAAACTTAGAATTGAGTACAGTTGAGCAACAAAGTAAAGTAGATACCAATTTTATGAAGTCCAGTTGAACACATACAATACCTGGTTGATGAATGAGAAACAGAACATACCAATTTTATGCAAACCAACTTGTCCTGAGTCAAAAACCTATTATAAATCATAAAGTACATTGCCCCCCCTTTTTTCCATTCAAAAAGAATTTTCTCCTGTCTTTCAAAAACCATGAACGGGAAGGCTTCCATTTGATTAACTACTAAACAGAGTGAGTGTATTGTGTAACTTAAATAGAGAGACAATATTTATTGCAAAACATCAATTAGGCCTAGGTAATGTTCTTACACTCTTTCTTATAAACTTTCATGCTTTCTTCCATCAAAACTAACTTTTATTGCAAGCACGACACTTAAACCACTTCAGCAGTTTCAGCCAGCAACATTCCAATTACATGGGAACTAGCATCAACTGCATCTACTAAAACTAACTCTTAGTCTCTGATTACATATTTTTACTTATACAGAGCAACTTAATGGGTCAAGCCTAAGTCTATTCGGAACTTTTTATTTGTTTACTCAAGGTATCCTCCAGTCAGAAGATATAGACTAATCCTTGGATGTCCAAAGATCTATTAAAGGAACAGACATCTCTCAATAGATGTTCTTCTAAACACATGACCATCAATCGAACCTCTAACTACATACTTAGAGGACCAAGTTATCTGTCAAATGTAGCACACCATGGTAGTTCTATTTAACACCTTTAAATTTAAATAAGCTTGATCTGATGCAATTAAGACAAGTCACAATTTTCAGTTGGGCCTAGCAATTAATTTTCAGTAAAAAACAGCCTATATCAAAGAGTTTCCCGGCCTAGTACTCTCATAAACCAACGACAACAGCCCAAATAAAAAGAACAACAAAGTAAGGCCAAGGGTTCATATACAGCAACAAACACAGATACTGGAAGGAAACAAGTTCTAATGTTAATGTACGGATCATCTTTATCACTGAGATCCAGTGATACATAACAATAAAGGGTAACTATAAAAGACATATTATATTGCTCACAAGCATTCAAATCATTTTCCTAGATAGAAGAATTAATGTTTCTGCAATTTCCCAATCAGGCAGGTCCTCTATTTTCTCAGGAACAATAGAGTGCAATGTTGATGGCTCAGTAACATTGTCTTCAATCCCAATAGCACCACTTACAAGTTTTGCACTTTGGGTGCAACCTTTGCTGTCATATAAAGGAGTTTCTGCAACTCCTGTCTCCTCATCTACATCTTCCGGATAAGCATTCAGATCGATTCCTTGAAATTTCTTGGTGTCTCTATTTTCTGACTGCAAGACAGTGAGATATGCATTAGCACAGAGTTCATTTGCACAGTGAATAGGTCATCCTAAGCACATACATAGTTACAGACATTTATATTCTTGTCAAAGTTATATTATATCACTCTTAAAGTAGAAAATTTATTTTTTCCACTCGACTATGATATTTGACTGATTGTTCCAGGTTCTAATGTTATTGTTAATGTATGGATTATCATTATCACTGAGAATAAGATCCAGTGACACATAACATAAAAGGGTAACCACAAAATAGGCAGATCTCTTGTTTTCCCAGGAGTAACAGAGTGTGGTGTCAATGGCCCATAAACATAGTCCTCAATCCCAACAGCACCACTTACATGTTTTGCATTAGTAGTATCACTTTTGTTGTCATCTTCAGGAATTTCAGCAACTCCTGCCTCCTCCTCTACATTTTCTGGGTAAGCATTCAGATCAAATGCCTGATATTTCTTGGTGTCTCCATTTTCTGACTGCAAGACGATAAGTATTAGCACTGAGTACATTTGCACAGTGAATAGGTTATCCTAAGCACATACATATTTACATATATTTAAGCCTTGTCAAAGTTTATTATGTGACTCTTAAAGTAGGGCATCGATTTTTCTACTTGACTATAATTAATAATTGACTGACTGTGTAGTATTTATGATGCAACAAAGTGAATCATATTTTCCAAAAAGTATTGACAAAGAGAAGACTCGGTAGAAATGTTATAAGATACTAGTATTATAACCAATCAAAATCTGAATATAATATAATATAAATATAAAATAGTTTAAAACCACAACCATCTATGATCTTCAAGTACTACCTAGTGTCAATCAATATTCTAGGTGATGGAAAAGATAATTTCGAGCATGTCAATACCATCAGAGCATTTGAGATCGGTGTGTTTGAGTTTATGGAGTTATTTGCCTTTCGTTCTTTGAATACACCCCAGAAGAATAACAAATGATTCCAACCTACAAAGCACAAAGTAGCAAGAGAATAGTAAAAGAGAGACAACTGTAAACATAAACATTAACATAGTTCAAATCAAATCATATATGATGAGTAAGGAAAACATCTTACGCTGGATTTCCTTAGGTAGAATGTTTGACGGAAAAATTAAAAGCTCAGCCCCATCAAGATTTCCTTTCAGAGCCAAATCATGCTTGGTCATGTAATACATCAATCCACTATAATATGTATTATAGCTGCAAAAAGGAAAAAATACTGAAAAGTAGACAGAATAAAACCAATCTTGTTAGTTAAAAAAAGAAATGTTTAACCAACCTATTAACATCTTTAGCAAAAAAGTGGAGGTCAATATTTTCCATGGTGACTTGAGCTCCCATAAATTGAGATGGCCAAATCCTCAATCGAGGCAGTTCCTCAAGTATAATAATCTCAGGAAGTTTGTACACAACTTCAAGAACTTTAACTGAAGGACAAGTTGATAGATGAGCTTGAAACCCATCACAAGTCCTTGCAATCCCTTCACTGCTGTGTATCTGAAATTTGCCTCTGTATGGATCATCACGAATACGCATGAGAAACTTCACAGTAGTATACCCTTACAGCAAAACAAGATGCTTAGTTAAATGAAAACAAAGTAAACGGGTCGTACAGCCATGAATAATGAAACTCTGGGATGAGATGACTCTGTGAAAGAATTGTTGCCTCAATCAGGGCCAAGTCTCTCAATCTAGACCATTCATCAAAAGCATGGCCTTCCATTATAGCTGTAGTAGCTTCTGTGGGGTCCTCAGCTTGCCAGCTCTCCTTTTTTTTCTTTTCATTCAGATAGTCTGTGTCTTTATGAGTGTCGAAATTGCTTGCCTGTAATCTATGATCCAATTTTGCTGAACTATCAACATCAAAATTATGAAAACTGGATTCTGAAAATAAAGTATCACCATCGCCACTAGACATAGTTTCATTTCCAATCTTTCCTGCATTGGCACCAGAATAAAAAGCCAATAAGAACATTGCAGGATTATGTATCCATATAATTTGATGACATAGAATTACATGCAATTTAGGACCTTTTCCCTTTCTATTATCATGAAACACTGGATTGCTGCCATCCTTCTGCTTTTGCAAACAACCAGCCTTTGCTAACTTCTCTTTAGTTTTCAAATTTGCAGCTTTGGATGAACTTGACTTCAACTGAGAGCCTGCACAAAGAGAACCTCTAAATTTAACATAACAATCTTCATTGAAAATCCAAATAGTAAACATTCTACCACATATTAGTTTGTGAACCCAATTTTAACGATCCATTACCAAAACAATATGGTAACGCTTCCTTTTTCACAATGCCATATGAAGATAGCTTTGGAGGGAAAACACTACCAGCAGCCTCCAATTTCACCTTCCTCAACTTCTTAGATGGAGGTTTCTTACCTAGTGTAGAATGGTTGGGCGAATTTGATGCTTTGAAAGACTTTTTGCTACTTAGCGTAGAATGGTTGTGTGAGTTGGATGCTTCCGGAGATAGATCGCTTGTTGCACAAGCCTTTCCATTTTTTCCTAACTTATCACCACAAGCATAGAAAGACTTACCTTTGTCTTGATAATTACAATATGGTAACCCTTCCTCTTTCACAACAACGTATGATGTTAACTTCGGAGGAGTAACACTCTCCGTATCCTCCAATTTCAGCTCCCCAAACTTCTTAGATGGAGGTTTCCTGCCTAAGGTAGAATGGTTGCATAAATTAGATGATTTGGGAGATTTTTTCCTACTTAGAGTAGAATAGTTTTGTGAATTGGTTGCTTCGGGAGATATATCGCTTGTTTTGCGAGTCCTTCCACTTTTTCCTAACTTAGGTAAGGATTGCAGATGTTCTCTATCACCACAAGCATGGGGCGCCTTTTCCTTATCTTGGTAATCACAAAATTTTTGAGGAGAAGAACAAACAATACTTTTGATTGATTTTGTTTTTACTTGGCACGGTAAAGCCAAAACAATTAGAGAGTTGTTGCAGGGTTTCGATGAGCTAGGAGCTACAAAACTTTTTTCAACGGCCCTGGCTTTTTTCATTTCTTGATCTTTTAAAGGGTCTCCATGTCTCTTAAGTTTTGAACGAGATGTAGAACTTACATCATTTGTCCTACTTTTCCTATCATTTGGAGATCTAATTTTTTTTGAACCTTTAATAGATTCATGGTTTATTTGCTTTTCAAGTAGGCGTCCTTTCATTCTTCTGGCAACTTTTTGAACCGTATCTTGCATTAATGAGCTAGCTCCTTCCCTCGGCATGCACTCTTCACATGTCCAACTTTTAGGAACTTTGTTCAGTTGAACGCACATTCAATACCTAGTTGATTAAAGAGAAACAAAATATACCAACTTCACTTCCATGTAAAGCAAAAAACCAAAATCCTATGTAGACAGCAAATTGCTAGAAAAAAAATAGAAAATGCAAACCATTGAAATACTTATGTGTGTTGTGCACCATCGGTACACTTTTTACAAGAAGCAAGCAAGTGTTCTCGCCCTAAATCCCCACATGTATCACAAACTCTAACCTGTTATCACGTGGAAGTGAAAAGATAAATAATATTGTCCATAAACATAATGTTAGATCAAATTGAACACTTTTTTATTTTACGGGGGGAGGATAGAAGAAGAGAGGCACAAGAAAAAATAAAAAAAAGATGGGCCGACAATATTTAAGCGAACTACATGGCAAAAAGCAAATATGAATTCTGACTTCTACACATAGAGTAAGAAAGAACCAAAGAATACCTCATGTATGATATAATATCATTAACGGCACATAAATAGCAAAAGCACATAAATGGTTTAATATCTACCATGTGCCCAGCAAGAGTCTTTTGGACATAAAGCATGGACAATGCACAGGTCCACTGGACCTTGTACTGAAATTCAACTTTTATTTAGAAGAATGCAGCAACAAGGATTGAACTCTGAATCGTATGTCATAAAGGCTATGATACCACGTCACAAACCGCCCACCTTCAAGCTTAAGCTATTGGGTGAAAGTACATTAACAAATTGATATCTAGCACCTATTATTGAAAGAGTTGACCATCCAATACCAAACATATTCTGTCGAATGCAACAGGCATGGCTCTGAAACATAATTAAAATACACTTGATTGCTTACTGTGCTATATCTCACATTTATTTTTTCCTTTTTTTCTTGAAAAGGCAACAATCTATATATTTTCCAAAGCACCACCTTAACCCATCCATTTAATATTTCAAAATTTCAAAATCTAACAATAACAATATTATTTCTTAAATGAAAATCCACATAAAGAAGCTTTTTGACGCAAAGCATCAAAGGACTGACTATGATGCAATTGACCCAGTTTTCCAACATTCAATGATGAGAAATTTCAAAAACTTTGTCGCAGCTATATACAAAATAAGATTTATCCTGAATCTGGAAACAAATAGCAAAATGGGATCCAACAAGAAGATGTTGCAGGCAGATTTTTGTGATTCTTTTTTTACATCAAGGATATTTTTCACTTGACCGTATATTTGTTGACAATTAGGTATTAAATGTATGAAAACTTGCAAGTAATGTAACACTAGCAAATCAATAGTATGAATGAGCCTAAAATCGACAAATTTTAAAATTACTAACACACATTTCTACAAGAATTGAAAGGAAATACCCCATACCCATTCGTCCATTAAAGCGTTACTAGGACTTCCTCGCAGCGATTGCCGAGATTATGGCATACAGGTGTTGTTAATCGGGGATAGGTTCCTAGCGATGATTTTCAATTTTAAAACAATTAAAATGAGCATCGGCTCCCCCAAATGTAGCAATTCTGTAAATATCATATATTTGATTACCTAACTCAGATATTGGCATTATAGCTAGCTACTGATGACTCCAGTTGTTTGCTTGAGCACTCAAAAGGTTCTCTCTGGAAATAAAAGGGAATCAACAACAAATATAACAAAAATTCAAGAGGAAATCTATCACAACCACAAAAATATAGATATGGAACGTACACAATAGCACAATCAGAGAAACCTTTTAATGAAGAAATATCTGAGCGATCTGATCAGCTAGAAAGAACAGCCTCGCCCAGCAGAGGTTCTCGAGTAAAGTTTTGAATATCAAATTTAATTGCTTATGTTCATAAAAGCAATTGAATTTATATGCAAGGATTTAGATCCTGGCTTGTCGTATTTTTAGAGAATGAGTCACGAATGGACAGTGGCGTGGCGTGGAGTGGTGGAGCTTGAACTGAAAGATTGGGGTGATCAAATTTTTTAAATTTTAATGAATAAATAAAAAGTTTAATATTGTATTGTATATAAGAATTTTAAGTTGTAAATTTACATACAAATTAAATTACATCGTCAATGCATACAAATTAAATCCAAATTTTTACATTATTAATTAACTTTCTTAACTACAAAGACAAAAACAATAAATATAATAATTAAAATACATTTAAACACAATCCTTAAGCCCTAGCTTATGTCAGATCTAGTCGAAATTCATCACAACCCTACCAAATTATAATTCAAATATTTCTTAAAAAAACTAAAAATAGTAGTATTTTTAAAAAAGTTAGGATGTCACTAACCTTACGGACTGAGTGTTGCATATAGTCGCATGCGCTACTCATTTGAAAAACATCCATGGGATCCCTTCTCCTTATAGGTTTTATTAGAGATGTCACAACTCCCGAACACCTGCTATAGGTTAAAAGGTTAAAATGATGAACACCTTCCGTTTCAATTTTAAAAGGTTGAAAAGAGAGAGGAAAATGTAGTTGAGTAAAGAAAATAATAACAAATTAAGAGAATTACCTAAAAAACAACTACATAATTTTGGAGCCGACAATGCCATCATCTATTTAATTTATATTTATAGAAACAATAAGTATGTAATTCACATGTAGCAAATAGGAATTCCAATGCCATAATTTTTGTGATATAGATAAAAAAATTAAAACATAGAAAACATTAAAAGTAGAAATATCACATGGAATCTAAAATGAGTTCTTTTGTGGTATCATTACTTCATAAATCAATGTGGATTCAATATCATATTAACTTTAACCAATGTCATCAGTAATGCTATTTTGAAAACTCTACCGTCCTATAATTTTTTTTTCAAAGTTCCTAATAGTATGATTGAAAATGCATAAATTGCAGAAACTCAATGGTTGAAGGTGGATACTTCATCCTGATCCAAGGCTAGAATCACCTTATTAAAAAGAGTGGCAATTATTAGGGAGGAACATGAGACACTCCTTGTTATGCAGTTCAAATTTTTACAATAAAGGAATTAAACTAAAAGTTACATTTTTGAAACCTAAATTTACACAATACAATATCCTATTATTTAGTTTCAGAAATCTATCTTAAAACCAAGATTGTTTGAAAACATTAAAGTTGTTAACAACTGGTGGGAAAATTATTCAAACAATACTCCTCACCCCCAAATTCCATTCATACATGATAAAAACAACTCATTTGCTTCGCCAAGTCTGAAATGATTAAACATGTACATGCATCATTTACAAGTACGAAAAGCTGCCCATAAATTTTCATATCGAAATCAGCTATGATTTCTAATCACTATACTCAACAATGAAGATCTCTCTACCTTACTTTTAGTACTACATATTTAAATATCATCTCGTAATTCCATTGAAATCAAACACACAATCAATACATAAAAAATTCAACAACTATCAAAGGCCCCCTAGTAACTTGAGCAGTTACCTTGATGCAAACTACAAATTTGACACAAAAAACTAAGTTGCAAATAAATGATTGAAAAATCTGAAACAATGATATATACAATTCAGGTAAATTTAACTCAACTAAATCTGAAACAATGATATATACAATTCAGGTAAATTTAACTCAACTAAATGGTTGCTAAGTAACACATGAGAAAAAAAAAAACCCAAAAGGTATGGAAATTATCCAATATAGATAAGCCTTTCAATGTACACCTAAACCTTAAAACTCAATGATAAAAAAGGGCATTTCATTTATTTCACGGCTTCACCTCCCTTTAAACAACCATATGATTACATGTGAGGCAATGTCATTACATAAGGATCAAACGTAACAGCCTAAATCCAATCCAATATACATTTGACAGAGTAAAGGTAGCATTTCTAGCAAATGAGTGACAAGTTGTCAAAAAAAATTCAGCCAATGTTAGCAACTCGCATTGCTAATAGTTAGTATTTTGCTGAGAGTAGAGATCAAACCCTGGACCTCCTTATCACTTTCGTCCCTAACTTTCCCACCCTAGCCACTTTGGTCCCTAACCTTATATACCCACTATTTGTCAATAATAAGAGAAAATTCAAACCACTAAATCCTCCATATGTAACCTTTACATAACAAGATAGAGTTCTCATTTTTCAATTGATATAATGAAAGTGCATCCAATTTTAACTATATACATATAAATTCATAATAACTGATTGAACTAAATCACAACCATAAAATTAACACAAGAGTAGAAAACAAATAAATAAATAAAAAATCCCATAATTCTAAAAATACCATATATACTCTAAGGAACAAAACAAAAGTTAAAAATTTAGGAAAAAAATAATGGGGAAGAATGAAAGTGCATGCCTTTGTTGTTTGCAGTTGGTGTGTAGCATTATAGAGGTGTTTCAAATCCCTAAACTTTATCTTCAACCTAGTTCCCCAATCACATAAACGGATCAAAGAACGTTGCAATTTTAATGTAAAAGGATCGTAATCCTCAGATTCATTGTCGTAATCATAATAATCAAACGGCATAGTGAATGAGTGCGACCACAGAATTTGTGACAAGGGTTTGGTTTCCTTATATGCAGCAATGTTTATTGTTCTCCACATAGATTTTGTGATAAGCAAGAGAAAAAGGAGGCACATGATTGTGGTGATAGAGAACATGTGAAATCCTTAGCTAAGAGAAACAGAGTCCCTTTAGAAGATCCACAACTGAAAAAAGTTAACACCTTGCAATTTGTAACAACTCTCTCTATTTAAGGCCTTCTAGGAGCTCCAAATTCTATATTTTTAATCATTTTATTTTTATGCTATGTTTTAAAGTCTACTTAATTCTTTTTAATTCTTTTTGGTGCTTCAAAAAAATATGTGAATAAGTTGGATTTCTGTAATACTCTTTTTTATAATAGGATTACTAAGATACTAAACAATTTCTTTCACTCTAAGTTGAAGTAGCAAGATAACCATGCTTTTGCATGAGTAACTTTTGTTTCTGGTATGTTTTAATTTTTTAAAGGAATTAAATTTATATATTATTAATAGATAATATAGACATTTCCAATAAATTTTAAAATATGTATATTAAATTAAAATATAGATTAGTGATTGATTGTATGTTCTTTACATGTTTGACCTGTATTGAGTTGTTTTAAAAAGAATAAGATATGTGTCAAAAAAGTTTAGAAAATATTTCTATTTGATAGATGAATACTAAGACTAAATTGGTACTGTAGAGTCGGGTGAGACTTAAAGAAATCATATATGTTCTTGAGTATAACGAGGCTTGAAGAAAAAATTGCAGTGTAGAGTCTTGAAAAGTCTTAAAAAATAATATATAGAGTTGAGTGATATTTGAATAATTAATACATAAAAATTAATGAAGAGACGTGAAAAATATTTGTATTTATTTAACTAGTTGGTTATAGTTTTTTTTATAAGATTGATTATAACAGAGTGATTTAAGTCATTGATTATAATACTATGGTAGATTTTCTCTTTCAATATAAACTTATAAGTAATAATAGTTGTTGTAAATAAATATAAAAATTATTATTTATTTTTCTTATTTTTTTATTTATTTTTCTTGTTTTTTTATTTATTTTATATTGGTGTTCATTATGTCCTATTCACAACTTGATTTATAAAATGAAGATAGATTTTTAATATAAAAAATTAGGGTTAAAAAATTAATACTTGAATACAATTTAAACTCCTCTTATTATTTTTTTAGTACCGTGACTTTCATCTCTAAGATAGTTCGTAAATACAACTCGATTAAAGTAGCAGAAATTCATGTTCAAGTCTGCATTAATCTGAATTACGTATAACTTAAGTACTTAAAAAGACATGCTAATAACTTCACTGCACACAAATAGTTAATATAATATGATATAAAGTTCATAGTAAAGCAATAATCTCATAATCATTATTTTGTCAAATATAAATCAAATGAATTGGTTTCTCTATACCACCAATAAATATATTAGATGCTCTGAATCATTGTTAAGAATAGTTAATATAATATGATGTAAAGTTCCCAGTAAAGCAATAATCTCATCATCATTATTTTATCAAATATAAATGAAATGAGATGCACTGAATCATTGTTAACAATGAATGATTAAGGAGAGTAAACTTAATCCTCTACATCTAAGATAAGACTTCAAAGTGAACTTCTTTGATTTATTACCACACAAAAACAATTTTAATTGATAAAATCACTACAACTAAATACAATTAAATAAAATAATTCAATTTAATTATAAAATATATATATATATATATATCTTTTTTTAGAAAAAAATAAAATACAAAAATATTTCCAAATTTATTATTTTAGAAGTGTTTGGAACACAATTTTGTATTGAGGACTTGAAATTTTTGAAAATGTCATACTTTCATATTGTTTTTTAAAATATAAGGAACATATTTTATTCCATATAT
Source organism: Cicer judaicum (assembly GCA_037974835.1). Taxonomy (NCBI): domain Eukaryota; kingdom Viridiplantae; phylum Streptophyta; class Magnoliopsida; order Fabales; family Fabaceae; genus Cicer; species Cicer judaicum. The sequence continues at coordinate 13,233,343 of JBBPBS010000738.1, forward strand.
TTCATTTCTTTTTTTTAAAATTTGAGATAATGGATACAAAACTGTGGTCTAGACATTTCAAAATCAAAATGCCAAGAACATAGTAAAAAATAGATAACACTCACTTGCAAAAATTCAATTTTTAGAAAAAAAATTAAAAATTAAATGAAATTTCTAAATATAATGCTAAAATGATTATTTGATAATTTGAATATAAATGTAAGATAATGAGACGAGATAGAAGTACGAAATAGTTTTGTTTAAAAAAATATTAAGTAAATAACATCCATAGTTATTAATAAAATATAGTCTATGAAGAAGGAGTTAACTCTTGTTATGTGAGAAATTTGAATTCAAATTATTTTTAAGAGAAATATTTATTGCGTTTGTTTGTTACAAATTTAAAAAAAAAAAATTATTTAATAATTTATATATTATTTCTTAGAGACTTAAAAAAACAAAAGTTATTTTCGGTTGTTTGTCACGCCAAAATTCACATTTTTCTTTTATAAAAAATATTATTTTAGAAGTTACTAAAAAACAGTTTTTATTTTAAATTACTTTTGAATTCGCATAATTTTTTAAAATCGAAACAAATCAATGAAAAATCTCAAACATAATTAAGTTTTTTTAAAAAATAATTATTTTAAAAACAAAACTATAACAAGCACTTATACTTAATAACCAACGCGTCTTAAATTGAGAGAAAAAGAAAATAGTGCCGACGGTTTTGACAATCACATGTTACAAAAGCAAACCGATACATTGCAAGGAACCACGTAATGCAGTGATGTCGTGTTAGAATAGAGCATGTACTGTACTTCGTTTGTTGCATGTCATAGCACCTGAATCGATTCACAAACACTCATCAAAATGAATTCGTCGTGACTTAATACTCATCGTCGTGACTTAATTGGTAGCTGTACAACTAACAATAGTTAGGTGTTTACTATTCACCATGTACAACCAACTTGATTTTAAATGAATTTAATTATAGTTAAAAATAAATTGGAAATCAAGTGAATTGTTTTAGTCTTGTCAATTCTTTTTGGGAATGCAGAGACAATTTTATTTTAATGTCAGAGACAAGTTTGTTTGATTAATCTTACGGTAAACTTTAGCATAAAGTCTCCATCGTAAAAAAAATTACTACATATTTTTTTTAGTTTCAATCAAATATGAGTAAATAGGAGTTTAACCGATCCTCATAAGTATAAATTTTATAAAGCAGTAAATATAACATATAGGATAGTTGCAAAATTATTTTATATGCTAGAGACACAAGTTCCAATTTGAAATAATATCTTTTACAATTAGTGTAGATTAGTTTCACCACTAAATAAAAAAAAGTTTGCCGGTTTATTTTATAAAATTTAAATGTATCTAATACATTACACATCACTGAAACAAATAACAAATACTAGTAATAAATTGAACACAAATCCAACCTCGGTTTGCGTTTTCGATTTAAAAGCGGTTTTTTTTTTGTTACCTTTATTTATTGCATGCATTAATACTCACTATTTTGGAAAAAGTGTTTCGATCTTCACCTTTTGCAAAAAAGAGTTGTGTAAGTTATATCAGAAATAATTTTTTGTTTGATTTTGATTTTTTTTTCGTTCATGTAAAAGTCATAGATATAAAAATATTAATTTACTCAATTTTATTTTTCTATGTAAGTCATAAAACTTGTTTTCGTATGTACACTCTCACAACATAGAAAAAGAAACACAGAAGAGATATATTAATCCTTTATTAATATTTTAAAAAGAAAAAAACAAGCTTTTATTTCGACATCAAATAATGAAGTAGTAGTACTTTATGCCAACTTTAAATTCTAATAGTCAAAATTAGCAGTATTTAGGAGTAGTAGTAGGGTAGGGTTGTCTTTGTCGATTTAATCTTAATAAACCGCAAAATCATATGATTTCTTATAACTGGATGTTTTAATAACGTTATCTCCACATGTCATAAATTCAATGGCTATTTGGATATTCTCTCATCGTGAAATTCTTCATTGTAGTTGACTACTTCATCTTTCAGCTCCATTCCAATTTCTACCTCAAAATCTTCTGCTTCATCATCATCATTCATCCCCACCACAAAAAATATCAATCAATAAAGTTACGAATTTTATGAAAAATATTTGTTGTTGTTCCAACACACACTTAACATGAACAACAAAAACCAATTTTGATTTTTTTTCTCTTTTCTAAAGTGAATGGACCTCTCTTTAACACTAACCTCAAACCCTTCTTCAACTTCACTTGGTCACTTCACAAAGCTATGTGAATTTCATCAAAAGAAGAAAAGGGTTTCATTTTTCGATGCTTCAAGAGTATTTTCGGTTCGTTGTGTTAAAGCTTCCGCCGAGCGAACCGGTGAAACTATCGATGACAGGGGAGAAACTCGAACCGGGTTCACCACACCGGCTATGGAGGTCACCACATTCAACCGTGGTTTCAATGATGCTGAGTTCCCTGTTTGGGAAAAAATTGGTGCTGTTGTTAGGCTCAGCTATGGAATCGGTGAGAATATTTGAAACTAATTGTGGAACTTTTTAGATACCCTTTTGTTTACTTTTACTAAAATTTGAATCTTTACTTTGTTGGTTGTGATGAATGATGAAGATTTTTTGTGGGGTTATTTTTAAAAGGAAAACTTTATGTTTTAGTTTTAAATCGAATTTTTTTTCTTTCTAAAATGGGAAAATTTGATTTTGTTTGTTTGTATGATTGTGCAATTTGGTTTTTTGTGGTAAGATTTTTAATGAATTGGTTGTTTCAGGGATTTATGGTGCTATGGCTGTTGCGGGGAGTTTCATATGTTCGATTACTGGAATTGATTCTCTTGGGGGTTTCCATTTGTCAATAGATGCCATTCTTGAAGGTCTTGGATATGCAGTTCCTCCAATTATGGCTCTTCTTTTTATACTTGATGTATGTTCTTTTGTTTATACTTTATAGTACTATTGTAAATTATGATAAGTTTGTGTTCTTGTGTGTGCGCAGGGGTGTTTTGACATATTTCATTTCAATCCAATAATTTGATGCATTTCATCTTTTATAACTGTTTGGAAATTTTGTAATAAGTGAGAACCATGTAAGTTTATCTTGTTATTGGGTTTCTTTTGTTCACTTGAATTGAGCTTTCATCAATATGGTTGTTATTAGGACGAAGTTGTGAAGCTATCACCGCATGCACGTGCAATTAGAGACGTAGAGGATGAAGAACTATGGAGTTTTTTCTATGGGATGTCCCCTTTGCAGGTAATTTGATGAAAACTTGCTTGTTTTGGTTTGATGAATTATCTTCAATTTAGTGCAACCATTAAGATTGATTTAATTGATTTTAATTTACAGTTTATATTGATGGTTGCGGCAAGTTCAGTGGGAGAGGAGCTCTTCTACAGGGCTGCAGTTCAGGTTTGTGTAGGAGCTTCCTTGCCTTGATTTGATTGTGTCTGCCAAGAGATGTCTGAGAAATAATTTTTTGATGTGTTTGTATTTGGGAACAACGAAACATGTATTGTGTGTTAGAACAATCTATATTGAAATTTTGTGAACATTATCTATAACTCTAACATTCGAAGTCATTGCTTGTACTGCTTTGATTTTGTCGCTAGATTTGATTCTAACTAGAAGCTAAAAGTTTTTCCCTCAAACATGATTTTTACCATCAACTTTATTGTTCAACACGTGAATGTATCCAAACATAAACCATTTTACCTTAAACTCACTTTTAACTAAAATTATTGTTTCAAAATTTATTTTCGTCGTCATAAAACCAAACACACACCTAGTTAATGGTAGTTAGTTAGTCAAATACATGTAAATTAGTTTCACATTAACTAGTTATAATGTTGTAGCTATGATTGGAGTGTTATACTAGCACCACTTCCTCCAACCATGAATGCTTTCAATGTGTTTAGTTTAAGCTTGTTGAGAAGATGAATTTCAAGAGTTTCATGAAGACAATTTCAATTTTTGTGAATAAAAGAAGGAATTTTCTGGCTTAATAATCTTCACAGAATACTATATGTGAGCTTAATAATTTATAATTTGGAATTCTACAGGGAGCACTGGCTGATATATTTTTACGAGGCAGTAATCTTATACAAGATGTTAGAGGAATGGCGTCTTTGGTATGTGTACCCTTTTCTTACTTTTTCCTTCTTATGTTGCAAATATTCAAAACCAAAAGTTTCATTCCGGTAACTGACTCGCAATGAATACGGAAATATGCAGACAGGGGTACTGCCTCCATTTGTTCCATTTGCTCAGGCACTTGCAGCTGTACTTACTGCTATCCTTACTGGTTCTCTTTATTATGTGGCTGCCTCTCCTAAAGGTTACCTTTTTTTACAACCCTTATTACATTTTCCCTTTTATGTAGCCTATTTTTCCTAGTCTATTCTCAGCCTGATTATTGATCACCACGTCTTTTTTCCCTCTTTCAGATCCTACCTATATTGTTGCACCCGTTTTACAATCTCGCGCCAGTCGTCAAGATTTGAAAAAGCTGTTTGAAGGTTCAATTCTTTTCTCCCACTGTTGAATATTGTTAGTTTCAAATTTTCAATTCTATCTGTCCTAATTGTAAATGTTCTAGAGGAGTCGAGTAAGTTACGATTCTTCATCAACAGAATCATGTGATTTGTACAAATATAGTCTCAAGCGAATTACATTTGTTGTCTTCATTAATGTTTTTCTTGAACACTATGTTTCATCGTTTTCAGTTCATTGGTGGCGGTGGATTTCACCTTGATAATGCCAATAAACTAATAAAAAATCACTATAATAGTATAATGTTCATATTTGTCATTGATGAGTTGTTTGTGAAGGTGTTTGAAATAGCATGTTTCAATTGACTCATTTGACCCTTATCTACTAATATAAACACTTGTGAGACGAAAGAGTTTATGGAAACAATTTATGACATATACATATGTTGTTTTTAGCTTTATTTTACTTTATCTTTTGTTAAAGTAAAAGCTTATATATAAGCACTTATAAGATAAGCGCAAAATTAAGTTGTTTATCCGGCTTAACTGTGCATTTTCTGCTTGTGATATCTCAACCTGATCAATTTCTTTTTGATTTGCAGCCTGGTATGAGAAAAGGCAAATGAAAAAAATCTATTCACCACTTCTGGAAGGACTGTTGGCTCTCTATCTCGGTTTCGAGTGGATCCAAGTAAATAATACTATTTATTTGATCTTTGAAAATATTCAGTTTGTCCAAGATTTCTATGGAATGGAACTAATTTTTGTTTATGTTTGGAATACTTATCTGACAGACAAATAACATTCTTACTCCCATTATCACACATGGGATTTACTCCACTGTTATATTGGGACATGGCCTTTGGAAGATACACGACCACCGGCGAAGACTACGGCAAAGAATCCAGCAACTCAAATCAGAAGAAAAAAATTCCAACTAGATTTTGAAATTACCTCCATGACTGATTTTGGTGAAAAATTTGTATATGTATTAGAGTTGTTGATAATGTAAAGAAAAGATGTGTATATTTATGTATTAGCTGAGGTCTCATACATACAGATTATACAAAGTTTTGGTTACAGGATTCTCTAATTTAGAGCCATCAGTGTTTTACTGTTTTGTAATAAAATAATAATACAATAAAAATTGGGGTACTCCAAAAGTTGGAATATCATATATGCTGTTACTCTTCATGTCTTCAATTATCTGACTATTATTTGTTAAGCTCGCCTCCTGTTTGTTCATTCTCACCCCCTCCCCTTTGTTTTTGCAAAGACCCATTATAAATTTATAGTAACCATTTTTTCTTCCAGACATCATACTTTTAGTTTGTTGAATTTGGATTCTAGACATCTGAAAAGTTATTTCTAGAGATTATATTTGAATTGTCAACATTACAAAACTTAAAAGTTTTTGGATGTTACAGTTGGATTACATCCCAAACTTTGGCATCACTACCAACGAGAAATAAAACTCATGTATTAAACAATTGTGACAATGAGAAGATAAAAGACAAATTAAGAAAAATACATTTTAAAAAAAAATAATAATAATAATAATAACGATATGAAAAATATTGGATCTATGTCTATTATTAATTTAAGTGAAAATAAAAATAGAAAACATGAAAAATGATCGGATCCTTAGTTTACAATTTGAATTTTTTAACACCAGAAAACTTCAAACTCTATATTTGGATTTAACACATTCAAAAACTTCAATTTTGTTAGCTTTTAAAACTGTTTGTAATGGAGAACCAGAAAAGAATAAAAGAATATGAATGTGTGGTTGTTTATTGAAATGAATATGATATTTATATATAGTTTCTATTACATTATTTTTAACTACTTTCTATTTAACTAAATAACTAAGTAGGTGGTTAGTTAGTTAGTTGATTACATACAATCCAACTAACTTGAATTACACAAAATTCAAAATGGAGAACGTTCTCCGTTTTCAGTCCGAAATCATGAACGTTCTTGGTTTCCATTACTTTCCCATAATTCAAGTTTCTAAATGATTTTACACTTAGAAATCTTCTTAGCTCTTCAAATCTACTTGTCCTCAAGGCCTTGGTCATTATATCAGTCAACTGAACTTTAGTTTGACAATAAATGAGCTTCAATTTGCTTCTTCCAACTTGATCTCTTAAGAAGTGAAACCTTGTCTCAATTTGCTTGCTTCTTCCATGAGACACAGGATTCTTTGCCAGATTTATTGCTGAAATGTTGTCAATCAGCAATAGAATTGGCCTACAAATTTCCATCTTTAGTTATGTTGTTAATGGCTGCAACCACAATGCTTGGCAAGCTGCATAGTTGCCAACAATATACTCAGCTTCGCATGATGATAGTGCTATCACAAATTGTTTCTTTGAGCTCCGTGCTATTGGTGATTTTATGAATTTGAACACATATCCTGAAGTGCTCCTGTTATCATTCTTGTCTCCACACCAATCTGAGTATGAATATCCCACTAAATCTTCATTTTCATGTTTCAAATATAATGTCATGCCCAATTGTGCCTTGGATATATCTCGTGATTCTCTTAACTGCAAACCAATGAGAGTGCTCGGGTCTCCATTAATCTGCTTACCACGCCCAAACTATAGCAGATACAAGCCTTCTATTGCACAAGTATCGTAGGGAACCAACAACTTGTTTGAATAAGGTCGAATCAGCCAACTCTTCTTCAATTTCTATTCTTAGCTTTGCATTGATCTCCATTGGAATGGTTGCAGGATTGCAATCAGCCATATTGAATCTTCTCAGGGTTTCTCTAGCATACTTCCTCTGATGCATCAACATACCTTCTCCAGTTTTAGTAAACTCCATGCCCATAAAGTAGCTTAATTTGCCGAAGTTTGTCATTTCAAACTCATCCTTCATGATTCTTTGAATTCTATAATTGTCTTGATGCTGCTGCCAGTAACCAATAAGTCATCAACATACATGCACAACAAGATCATTGCAGGCTCTCCATTCAGTGTGGAATGTTTCACATAAACTCCATATTCCATTGTGCATTTGATGAATCCAATGCTAATTAGAAATGAATCAATTCTTTTGTTCCAAGCTCTTGGTGCTTGCTTCAAACCATATAGAGTTTTCCTCAATTTGAGTATTTTATCCTCCTTTTCCTTAATCACATATCCTAGTAGTTGAGAGACATACACCTCTTCTTCCAGCCATCCTTTCAGAAATGCAGATTTCACATCAAGCTAACACATTAGCCAGCCCCTAGCATATGTCAGTGCTATCACAAGCCTGATTGTCTCAATTTTGGCCACAGGAGCAAACACTTCAGAATAGTCTATACCTGCTCTTTGTAGGAATTGTTCCATCTGGATTCAACTTCAACTTGTAGACCCATTTTACTCCAATATTCTTATGTTTTAGAGACAAATATGTTAAGTACCATGTTTGATTATTCTCAATTGCATCGATCTCTTCCAACATTGCTTTCTTTCAAGGTCATTTCTTCAATGTCTCTTCAATATTTAAAGGTTCTGCATCAACAAATAAAGCAAAATGTACTAACTCTCCACTGTTGTCAACTTCACTGTCATTGTGCACTTCAAATTCTTGTAAATGAGTTGGTGGCTTTCTTGTTCTTTGGGATCTGCTTGATTCAATTCTCTCTTCATCTTTATTTCCACTGGTATGCTGCTAATTCTGTACTTGCAGAGGAATATGTGAAGGTTGGTTTGTACTGTTGGTTGCTTGCTCCCAGTCCTAGTGTTGGCTATTGGTAATTTGCTTCTATTTCTAGTTCCAGCTCTCATGTTCAACAATCTTGACATCCCAACTGACAATTACCTTGCCTTTGATAGGATCGTACAGTTTGTAGGCACCTATTGGGTGATACCCTACCAAGATCATTGCTTCACTTTAGTCATGTAACTTTTTTCTCTTTTGGTCTAGTACATGTTTAATATATAGAGCATCAGATGTTCCTCAATGCCCCAATGTTGGCTTTCTTCCACTCTAGATCTCTTCTGGTACCTTCTCTTTTTTTGTTGTTGGACATTTATTAAGAATATAGACAGCAATTGATGCAGCTTTTCCCTAGAGCTTATGTGGCAGTCTCTTCTATTTTGTCATGCTTCTAGTCATGTCTAGAATGGTTTTATTTCTCCTTTCAGCTAGGCCATTGTGTTGAGGTGTGTAAGGAGTTGTTACCTCATGTTCAATTTCATTCTTGACACAAAAATCCTTGAATTCATGTGAAGTATATTCTCCTCCTCCATGTGTCTTTAACACTTTGATATATTCTCTACTTTGTTTCTCCGTTTTAACTTTGAAGTTCGTGAATGTCTCTAATGCTTCATTTTTTGTTTTAATCAAATAAATCCACAACATTTTACTAAATTCATTAACGAAAATTATGAAATACTTATTACCTCCTAATAATGGCACTTCAAATGGTCCGCATATGTCACTATGAATCACCTCAATCACGTTCTCCGCTCTTGCTTGCACTTGTGATTGAAAGGAATTTCTTGTTTGTTTACCTGCCATACATGCTTCACACACCTTCTTAGGGACATCAACCATATGAATTCCCTCACCATCTTCTTGACTCCTAGCTACTACAAGCTTTTGAAGTTAAAATGGTTAAATCTTGAATGCCAAAGCTAGTTTTCATCAATTGAGCTTACTGCTTTCAAACATTGAATATCAACAGCTTGTATGTTGATGACAAATGTAATGTTCTTTGAGAGAGAGGCCTTGAGTATCATCTTCTTATGCCCATCATACATTTCTAAGGCATCGTTCTTCATGATCACATGAAACCCTTTTTGAATCAGTTGTTCAATGCTCAACAAATTGCTCTTCATTCCTAGCACATACAATACATTTTTAATCATTATTGTCTTCACATTTCTTCTTTTAATCGCCATGTTGTCAGCTCCCTCAGCTTCCAAGGTTTTATCATCAGCAAACCTGATCTTGTTCCTTCTTGATGTATCAATATCTACCAGCCATTCTTTATGACTTGTCATGTGATTGGAACAACCGGTATCAAGGAACATTACCTAGGATGAAAAATGTTCGTTTGTGGTAGCCATTAACAAAATTGTGTTTGAAAATGGAGAACGTTCTACATATGTGGCTGAAAACGAATAACATTATCCGTTTGTGGTAGCCAACAACAAGACTGTATATGAGTCTGATGAAGAATATTCTTGAACAACACATGTTTCATCTTCTTCTCTTTTGTTTCCCTCCTTTGCCAGCCCAACATTCATATGCAAAATATCCAAACTTCTCATAGTTGTAATATTGCACCTTCTTTTTGTAAAAGTTTCTTGATTTTTCTTTTGATTTACCACTCGAATTTCCTCTTTTTAACGAAGATTCAGACTTATCTTCATGTTTCTTAAATTTATTCTTCGTCCATTTCTTTTTCTAGTCTTCTTTATTGTTGGCATATGCTACCAATGCCTGATTCCCATAATTTCACCCACTTCTTTCATCCATTCTCAACTCTCTTGCTTCTAGAGTTCCTTGCAACTCTTCAAGACTAAATGCGGAAATGTCTTTAGATTCTTCAATCGCACAACAACATAATCAAACCTGGGATGCAATGATCTCAAGATCTTTTCACACAATTTCTGTTCAGACAACTTCTCACCACAGCTATCCATCTGATTTGTGATGCTCCTCAATCTTGAAATTAAATCTGAAACATTTTGTTCCTCCATCTGCATAATTCAAATTGTTTTTGTAAGGTCTGCAATTTCACTTTCTTCACCTTGGTTCCACCAGAATAACACTTCTCCAAAATGTCCCACGTTTCTTTTGCACTTCTTACATCACAAAATTTGTCAAAGTTGGTCGTGTCAAGGTATTGATGAAGAATGAAGATGGCCTTGTAATTTTTCTTCTTGTTTTCTTTGAATCTTGATCTATGTTCCTCTATTGGATTGGCTCCCAGATCTTCAAAACATTTCTCTATGATTTCCAACACTTCTTGAAATTCAAACAATGCTTGAATATGCACTCTTAATCTATCCTAATCTTTTTCATCAAAGTGTGGCATGTGGGTTGAAAAATTTCCATTGTTTGTACTTGAACTCATCCTCACTACACTCGTGTTTGATCCTCACACTTCACTCACGTTTTCCACTGGGATTGAAACCTTGCTACCACTTGTTAGCTTTTGAAGTTGTTTGTAATGGAGTAAACCAGAAAAGAATGAAAGAATATGAATGTGTGTTGTTTATTGAGATGAATATGCTATTTATACATAGCTTCTATTACATTGTTTCTAACTACCTTCTACTTAAATAACTAACTAAATGGTTAGTTAGTTAGTTGAATACACAAAACTCAAACTGGAGAACCTTCTCCGTTTTCAGTCCCAAAACCAAGAACGTTCTTGGTTTCTATCAAATTTTGCCTTATATTCTCAACATCCAATTTAGTTTAGTGTACTAAGGTTATATTTGAATCTTCAACATTCAAAGTTGTGATCACAAAAAAAGGACACCATTAAGTTTGTTCTTGATACAGATTTGAAGACTTGTCGATAATTTACCGCTTATTTATTGGGGAGGCAATTATCCCCACATCATAGACATGTTAGTTATGGTTCGACCGAGCTTCATCAAGACTATCGAAATACTTGGGTTTGCTCTCCACTCAGTATAGGCTTGTTTAGTTGTATTGGACAAGTATGAGATGAATACGAAATCTTAGAGGTATCTACCATGCACCCCCCACACCTTAACCTCCCACCCTCCATCCCACTTGAAATTACATTTTTACCTTTTTTTTTACCGTCTCTAAAACCCTAAAACAAAATTAACACTCATTTTTTCATTCCCTCTTTCGAAACTTTACAAAAACTACCACCATTCGAAAGTTTACAAATTTTCAAAATATAAAAAGTAAGTAATTTTTTTTAATTTTGAATTTTTTATAATTTTAAAACAATTATTTTTGAAATTTTCAAAACTTTAGAACAACATTAAAGTTTTGAAATAGGTTTTTTCCAAATTTTCGAAACTTTCCATTAATACGAAACTTTTGAAATGTTAATTTCCAATTTTTTTCCAGAATTATCGAAACATTGAAATGGAAAGTTTGTTAACTAAAAAAAATAGAAAGTTTATATAAATAGAAAAATATATAAATAGAAACTTTATATAAATGAAAAATTTATATCAAGAATTAAAAACACTCCGATCAAAGACAAACCTTTAGTAAATTGTTACTTTCGAAAATTTCTAACAATTTTAAAGTTTCAAAATTTTTGCCAAAGCTCCATTTCAAATATTTTAAAATTTTCGAAAGTTTGAAACTTTCATTTCGAAAATTTCAAAAAGTTCGAAAGTTTCAACAATTTTTTAAAAAAATTCATTTAGAATATTTCATAACTTCAAAAGTTTGAACAATCTGAAAATTTTTCATTTCGAAAATTTCAAAACATTTGAAAGTTTCAACAATTTCTGGAAAAACTTCATTTAGAACATTTCAAATTTTCGAATCATACTTACTTTTCTATTTCAAATATTTTGATACTTTCAAATGTACGAGAGAATTTTGTAAAATTTCGAAAGAGAGGGGAAAAAAATGTGCTAAATTTTTTTGAGGGTTTTAGAGATAGTAATAAAGGGCAAACATGTAATTTCAAATGGGATGAAGGGTGGGAGGTTAAGGTGTAGGGGTGTATGGTAGAAACCTCAATCTTATGATAGTCCAATACCTGAAAAAAGGTGGTGGTCAGTCAGGGTTAGCCACCAAAGAATGGTTGTCGTCGGAGGTTTGATAAAGAGAGATGAGGTGATGGAGGTGTTTGAATGGAAGAAGTGAAAGAAGATGTGTGGGTATTGACTTGAGTATAAAAATGGGTATTTGTGTATTAAAAAATATTTTGATTGAGAAATGGTAGAAATGTCAAAACAAAGGAGTGGAAGTAACATATCCCTATTTTTAAGCAGAAACTTATGGCTGATAAATTATTTCGTCCATTTGTAAATGTTCAAGAAAATTCAACAACGAACAATCATTTGCACTATTTACTATTACTCATATTAAATTAAACTCAACAAGACAACTTCATAGCCGCTTGCATTAGTTCCTCTGCTATTCTCAATCTTCTAATTGAGCGACGATGCTTGCAAACACTCGGTATCCTTGGGACATGTCTGAAAAAAGACAGTACTCATTCTGGGCATGGTAAGTTGCCATCAGACCTGTACAAAGCGTGAAAGCATTGAGTAAGTACTTTTATTAACTTCCAAATTTAATATCCACAAATTTGTTCTAAGGCAGATCATACCATAGCCACAAGTCTGAACATCAAAACCTCCATCCTGTGACAGAGAAAAGAGGTTGAGTAAGAAATGAGTAATATAAAAGCTTTCATGGACTGTAAGAATTAAAAGCAAAAAATGATATATTCAAATGGACCAAAAACATAATTAAACCGAGAATATATCTTCACCTGAAGATCCCGAATGAGAGGCAAACTCCCAGTAATTGAGTAAGGTTTTACATGCCCAACTATTTCCTCAGTTGCTTTGCATAAAACATGAAAACCTCTAGAATTTAGATCACAAGCAACTCCCGATGTAGCCTCATCAAAAGTTAGAGTAAGGCTGTAAAAGAGAACCAAGGGAACCATAACTAGTTACAGGAAATCTATAAAGAAAAAATGACTCGATCAAGAGATGGAAACAAAATTATCAAGTTGTAAAATATTCGAATGTATAACAAAACTTTTTGTTAACACTGAATTTAGAGAAACTCTTGACCGGAGCAGATTATTTTGTAAGTGAAGATAGAAAACCACACCTCCCCCTTAAGTTTTGATCAGATAGGACATATTTTGAAACTGGACCCCGAGATTCAAGCTTCTGTATATTCTCATTAATATCAGCCACATACTCTTGCAGTTTCTTCATTACATCCTTCACACTGAACAAATTATTAGAATATTGGGTATGAAAATTCATATAAAAATTAACTCTTACTGCTACATGTTTGCTACTATCTCTGCATTTTGCAATTGCAACAAACTAGTAAAATAGAAGATCAAAAAGTGAACCCAAAGCTTCCAAAAGCCTAGAGATATATGACCATGCTAAAAGACATGCAACTTACTTGTAGAATGGAGTTAACCTGCATCAAACAAACACGAGAAAAGATATCTGTAATGCCACACCATTCAAAACAAATTGACTGGAGTAATTCAAAGGCAGAGAATATACCTAACATCTCCTGAAATAGTACATTCCCCTGGAATTTGGTTGATCCCACCTCCAGGATCTGCAGTAGGGAACCAAATTATGACAATTGAAGGATTTTGTTTTTCATTAAAATAATAAAGTATGAAAATAGTTACTTAAACAGTGAAACACCAAAACTCACAACTCCATTGGGTTGGTTTCATGGTTGAAGGGGTTGCAAACCCGTAAACCTGTTCCTGAGGATGAGGTGGGAAGTCCCTGTAAAATTGCAGCTGGATTTCCTTTATTGCATCCATGGCAAGTTCCAGCGGATTTATAGCCTACAAGTAACCAAATATATAAGATAATTTTACAACTACAATACCAATCAGTCAAAACAAAGCCTAAATTGTGCAGATTGAGCATATTATTCTTCCTTAACTCGACAAACTCGTGGATACTCTCAAAATGGGAAAAGTATTTACTTAATTGCTTAAGTAAACCGTCAGTATAAACAATCATAGAAACATTCATATACATACACAAGATTTACATTTAAATCTAGGAAAGTTGTAAAAGAGGAAACTAAAAATTTAAAACAAAATACTACCCTAATAGATGATACTTTCCAACACTCCCCTTCAAGTTGGTGCATTCATGTTGTATGCACCAAGCTTATGACAATTCAAGTGAATCTGATCACTAGAGTTGATGAACTCAAGCAATTTCCCGAGATAAAACTTTTTTCCTGATTAAATGACAATCTAGCTATGTTCTATTTGATACATATTAAAAGTAGATCAGAACATTACATAAAGTAAAAAAAAGAGATTCCACTGGAAAAGGTGGAACCAAAAATGGTATACTAACAGTCCATGTGTCAAACACCACCACAGTTTACAATTAAATCATAGTGAAATGAAGACATCGTTATATGAAAAATCATATTCAAACCTTGTGAGCTAATCCACTATGAAAGAGTTTCCCAGTGACATGAAGTTTCCAAGGTATCATACCACCAGTGCCAACACAAGGTTGTTTATCAGCTGTGTCTATCCAAAACCTGAACAAAAAAACTGCACAAATTAAAACCTCCAAACATATTATAATTGGAATTGAAATAGCTACTATAACGAACAAAAATAAAGTTCTCCACTATAAAACACAAACACTGAACACCACTGACATGTATTGTAGACACCAGTACTAGTTATTAAAATAGGAGAAATTGAATGTAAACATGTGCATCACTATCGTGCCGAACACTAAACATCCACAAACATGCATTCACTATATGTTTGGAGCAGTACGAATTGATTATGGAGGTGTATAAAATTGATTGACATGTTTGGTTGCTCTCATGTAGAATTGATTTAGCCACCAAAATTGATTCTAATTTGAAGCTAGGATTTGTAGCTTTTGAGACTGAAATTTATTTTTCAACTCACTTTTATATAAATGTATCTAAACATGAACCATTTTACATTCAAACATTTAAGTAAAATCAATCAATTATACAAAATCAATTCATTCAAATCAATTTTGGTCATAACAGAATCAAACATGCACTGTCGTTGCCACGTAGAATTTGCATGCAACATACAGATTTTAAAGTAAATAATGACTTACAAAGGACCATCCTTTAGCTTATTAAGAAGACCATCTTGAACAAGTGCATCAATACCAACACCAGTAATAGAAGAATTCTCTTCATTCGCTATAAAAACAGCAACAACAGTTGATTTCAAATTTGGCTTAGTTTCACCAAGCTTCCTCATCAATTCAGCAACAAGCGCCACGTGTCCCAAACAATCAGTAGTTCCACGACCCCTTAGTTTATCACCATCGATACTCAAACTAAACGGATCAAAATCCTTCATTAACAATTTAACACACTAATTAGTAATTAATACAAATGCATGTGTTCTAAAATCAGAAAAAAAAAAATACATGGATAGATATATAGATAAAATGATTCAATACCCAGTCATTAGGGTTTGCAGTTACAACATCCATGTGGCAACCAACGAAGGAAAGGATCTTTCCAGGAACGGTACCAGGGTACTCGACGATGAGATTGCCTCTACCGGGAAAATAAGTGACGTGGTTGAGAATTAAAGGACCGCCGCCGGTGGTGGTGCTGAACGGTAAGAGTGAGTTTAACACGTGTTTGACTACTCTGTCTTCTTCCGGGATCAACTCCGGTGGATTGTTCTGCACGTGTTTCGATTCACCGATTAGTTTGGAGAGAAGGGGTACGAATGAATCCCTTTCTAAGTCGCCTAATGTTTCTAGCAACTTCTTCGATGTAGCCATCGGAATCCGAAACTCTTCTTCCTCCTCGGGTTCTCTTTTGCGTCTCCGATATGTAACTGTTACTTCAGAATTGCAGTTATTTTTTGTCAAGGTTACTGTTACAGGTGATATTTGGGTCTACGGTTTACTATTACAGTTTGAGTTTCATTTCAATCTCTTGGGCTGTAATAGTGGGCCACATTGGTAGTCCATTCCGGCCCAAATACTGTCAAGTTTTACACCTGCACTCAGAGATTTGTCTCCCCTATCCAAAAGAAAAAGTCTCAAGATTTGACCTATTTCCCCAAATTGTTAGCACGGAATGTTTTTCTTATCACCAATATGTTTAGAGATCTAAAACTTATATTATGATAAAATGTTTTTAAATAAAAATATAACATACGATTTATTAAAACCCAAGTTTAAACTGGTGTGAAGTTAGATATGAGGCTATAATATTTTTAAATTGTTTTTTTTTTATTAAAAACGATATTCATTCATTAAAACTAACGAAAATTATATAAATTGAGAATCATATATTTTAAAATAGTGAAGAAAAAATTCTGCAAACAAATTCATAAGATTTAAGTTAATAACTTAAAATAAAAAAATATTTATAAATGTGATAAAACCTATAAAATATAACAAAATTATAATGTCAGAAATATTCATACTTCTATAATTATAATGTTACATATGACAAAACCATTAATTAAATATGTCTTAGATCAAAATTAATATGTCAATTTGAATTAAAAAAAATATCACAACAAAATTGAAAATTAAAACACCACACCAAATTCGAATATAAAAATGTTGCACTAAAACAAAAAAACAAAAAAAACAACTAAATATATATCAAAATCGGTCATTTAAATAACAGAAAAAAAAGTAAATGATTTTGAGAGATGATTTTAGAAAGAAAAAAAAAAGTTAATTCTAAATTACCCTTTTTAGTTGAAAAGAAGAAAAAAAACAGCAAAAAAATGTCTAGCAAAAAATATGGCACTAAGTTTTTATGTCTCCAATTTTTTTTTTTTAAACATACCTTAACCCAAAGTTTTTAAAGTCTAAAATTCACAAAAAATACACTCTTTAATATATGCTTTAAAATGTTTATTTTTAATTGATTAAAATATATATAAAATCTACTAAATTTATATAAGACTGATATTTTAATAAGATTTATTTAAATTTTAATCGATCGATAAAATTATTAAAAAACACATATTAAAAAATATGTATTATTATCACTCATCAAAACTTTTAATTTCAACTATTTTGATTCATATATATATATATATATATATATATTAAAATAAATAAAGAGTAATATATGAAAAAATCATTAAAATTATATTAAAATTATAAATAACATTTATTTGAGATAATATTTTTTATAAAGTAACATCCATCACGAGACTCATTGTAAAACAAACAAAACATAATATATTTTCTTATTCTAATAAACTCTTCAAAGTCCATGTGCCACACCCGCGCTTTAAACACAGGCCATTGAGATATCTAGTATAGTTATCATAAAACACTTAATTTTAATAAATAAAAACATTTAGTAAATAATTAGTTGGATTATTCTTTTTTCCCTAATTATAAGTTGGACTATATACCTAATTAATTTGGCCACAACAAAAATAACTCTCATCAATGACTTCAAAAAATTTACAGTTATGATTTTTTAATTTAGTAAAAAAGAAAGAGAAAATTGTAAAATATATTATGGTTTTTCAATTTTCATTGTCTCTCTCATTTTTTAGCTTAATAGTAAACGGATTGATAGAATATGTGTTTTTGTTTTTATGTGTTCTTGAAAATAACGTGTTAATTGAAATACCATAAGTAGGGATTTCTAGCTCAATGGTATAAAGTCCAAAAAAATAAAGGATTTCAATTTTTTTATTGTATTTATTTATTTTTGTTTAAAAAATATTAAAATAATAATTCTTTTTAAACAGTTGGAATATTAATATTAAACTAAAAATGTATTAAAATATTATTTATAATTTATGTATTTTTTCAGTTAACAACTTGATTTTGAAAATTAGAATAAACCTTTTAAAATGTTTGAATCGGTGGTAAATGGAATAGGTTGAAATTGGGCATAAATGAAGAAAAGATTAAAAAAAGAGTAAATAAGTAAAAGCAAAGTGATTAAGAAAATTGAAAAAGAGCAAGTGGAAATGTCATAATCGGAATCTGGGGAAGCAAAGTATGTAATATGTATGTATGTGTGTGTGGGGGAAGTGTCACTATTAAGAACTGTCAATTGTTTAGAAGGAAGGGAAAGGAAAAAAGAGAGAGAAAGAGAAAGAGATGAGAGGGTTCCATCCATGCAGATAAGGATAAGAGAAAGGTAATCATTACTGATTATTAATTGGAGCCCACCCACTGACCACGACTACACCTCAATCCCACTTCCCACACCTTCTCACTTTTCACAAATACCCTCCTCGTTTTCAAAATTCTTTTTTTTTTTTTAAATTTAAATTATTTAATATCAAATGAATAATTGTTTTGATATCCCACTATGTGAATGCGTGAAAGCCGACCGCATAGAAATCAGCTCCCTTTTATGGATTATGTTCAAATAAAATTTTAGACTTTGTTCTAATTCTCGTGTGATTAATTAAAATTTGGGAAGATTTGCATCATCACATAGCTGAGCTTTTCTTGATGAGAGGTTACAAGATCGAAATTTGTTGGTGGATATTAATCTTGTTTTTTCTTTTGTTTCATACATTAAAATGCCTCATTTTAATATTTGTTTTGGATTTCATAAAATATATCATGAAAAAAATGTTTAATGTCACATAAGGAATTTAGGATCATCATAAATAATTATGTTTAGTTTTTTCTTCATAAAAAATAATATTTAAAATTTAAATTAATAAAAATGATAATGATAAAAAACATTATAATTTCAAATATTAAAATCAAAAATAAAAAATTATCAAATAAATTCATAGCAACTAAGTTAGTAACGTAAAACGACAAAATGTGTATAAATATAATAAATTCTACAAAAATAATAAAATTGAGATCTCAAGAATATACATATATCTAAAATTGTACCATACATATATCTAAAATTGTACCATTGATAAAAAGATCAATTGTTGTATTTGCATTTTTTCATGCACTTAATAAATTGGAAAAATATTAATTAATTTTACAATTGATTGAATTTAATTTATCAATTTAAACCAAAAAATACTAAAA
>JBBPBS010000738.1:13256069-13278918 GCA_037974835.1 Cicer judaicum
CACAATTTTTTTTTTACTTTAAAAAAAGAAAACGAAACAATTTTTTTAACAAAATAAATGTAATTTTATTTTTTTAACTTTAAGATGTCTTTAGAGTAAATGAAAATAAAATTTTAAAAAATTATTTCCTTTTTAATTTTCAAAAAATTTAAAGTAAAAAAAGTACTTTTAAAAAAAATTATTTAGTTATTTTAAATTATTAAAATTGCATTATTTAATTTAAATTTCATACCATCATAATTTTCCAAATCATCATTTACATATCGTCAAAATAGTTAATTGTGACATAAAAATTATAACCCAAAAAATAAATTGTAGTTAATAATTGTGTAAGTATAAAATTATAAATAAGAGTCTTTCTTTTCTCTCCTTTATGTTTTTTCAAAATCCCTTAATGTTTGTCTGGATTAGTCAATTCAAACAAACATGTATTTGAACATATAAGAGACAAAAGAAGAAATCACCTAAAAATTATTAAGACTTTAAAAACTTCAAATCAATTAAGAATACTGCCATTAATAACACTCTGAAGGCTTCTAATTAATTACAAGCATTGTCATTAACACACTTTAATTAGACTCGATTAAATTTTAACTATTGAAAAGAATGTCTCACTAGCATAATTCATTAGTTCCTCTGATCTAGATTATAAAAAGTAACTAATTTATACTTATTAAAAAAAATTAACTTTAATGCAATTAATTTTATTTATCTCGTAAAGAATAGAAATGCATTCTCCAACCTCTAAATTGTATGTCATGGGAACTAGTTCCATACGAATAAAATAGTAACGAAAAAATAAACTTGTGTATCAATTAAAAGGTAATTTAGGATATAGTACACATCATGAGTAATATGTTGTACATTTCAGTTGGCGAGCATTGAACATAGGGAAATTAAAATTGAGTAGGATATTTTGATGTAGGAAGAAAAATTGAATTAAAATTGCAATAAAAGAAGAAAGCTACGCATGAATGGAACAAAGATTGCACGACAGTACTATAGGTAGGAAAAACACAAGCACATGTACCACGAGTCCTCTGATTGGTTGTAGTCTCCTGACACTGATTTAATTAAATGTGAATTAATTAATCACGCCATAATGTAATGAGTGAAAATAATTAAATAAGAGAATGGAAAAGTAGTACTATAAAGGAGAAAGATTGAGTGAGCTAGGTAGGTAGGTAGGTTGTTTGAGCCTTGAGGGGACAAATATAAATTAGTACTTACTTTTTAGGAAGGGGCCGTATGCATATATAGGGCATATAGGCTATTTGGGAAATACTAAGAATTCAGCTTTAACTAATTTCATGAAAAATATATCTTGATTAATATAATAATAGTAAATAAACGAGATTAATTTAATTGTATTATATGCTACTACTTGTTGTTTACGCATTCTACTAATTCTGCGTCTGCTTTACCTGCATGCTTTCTTAAGCCGATATTTTACCGTCATTGCAGAGGACTACCATATATACACCTCTTTTTTTTTACCAACCAACTACACAATTTTAACGCCAAAGATAGAAACCCCCATATAATTTGTGGATATGTCGTATTTTTGGGGTAATTGAGGACATTTCAGTATTGTTGGATTACACAATGGTTTGGACACATTTGTGTTTGTTCGTTGGCGGGAAACATAATAGATTCAACATGGTTTTAAGCTGTAAATTTTTATATGTTAGAAAAATATACTTTGTCTCTATCTTTTTACGATTAAATAATGCAATTAGTTAATATAAAAAAAAAAGGGTGTAAATAAAATGGAATCAACTGGAATAAATCATTGATCTTGTTGAGGAAGATAATTTAACTAGAATATCGATCATCACAACTATTTGAGGACTCGGAGGATAACTGAATGATGAAATAAATCATCTATAATTTGCAAATGATAAAATAATGAGATTGTTGAGAGAAAATTGAAAGTAAATTTCTACAAGTTTGGATTTGGAAGATCCCTTTTATCTATTTGTGACTATCGATTGAGGGGAATCCCCAAAATCTAAACACTTGGGAGTATGTACTGCTTAAAGTGAGAATCCCTTTTTCCTTTATGATTCTTTTCAAATTTTTATTGCCTATTTTTATTCAAGATTAACTATGAGTCTAAATTTTCAATTAAGGAGGATCAATATCAATTGCATTGTTGTAGCTGTCGTTTGGCAAACGTTTTTTTGACAACGTATTGGCGTTCATTAATTACAATGACTTGGCTATAGAGATGAAGTTAGAGAGAGAAATAGTACATACAAACCCTGAATCCAATACACTATTTGATAGATGAATGTTTGAAAAGTGTGTGTACTGTGAACACATCTTTTATATATATATATATATATATATATATTTTTGTTTTTGTTTTTGTGGTGATCATTTCTGTAAACTCTTGTATAAATAAGCATTAATATGGATCCATTATACTTATATTTTACATATTTTAAAAGTTCTCTCATACTTCGTAGTTATTTATCATATGCAATTCTCCACTAAATGTTTTTTTTTCAAAAATAATTCTACACTAAATGTTTGTAAGATATTCTTTCGGTTCTTTTTTTAGGAGCCCCTTTTCAAATTTTTAACAATATTAGTTTTTTTTTAAAACTAAAACTACACTAGTTATTAATTATACTTATTGTTATACAACTTCATTCTAGATAATGTTTCAAATCAAAACTTCTTTTATTTTATTAGAAAATATAATTCATAATGTTATTTTAGGAATTCCTTTCATTAATATGATAATTTTATATTATTATGTCAATTATGATAGCATTTTTTAAAACAAAAGAAATCAAAATTAATTTTTCTTTTATAGAAAAACTCAGAGAAAAGAATTGAAATCTTTAAAAAATATGTTCTGTTCATATATATATATATATATAAATTGTAAGTCATTTTACATTAATATCGATAAAAAAATTAATAGTATTTTTTAAGTTTAAATATATTTTTGGACTTTGTAATTATAATAATTTTTAGTTTTAATTTTCATAAGTTTTTTTTATTTGGTAAATATCCATGCAAATTAAATTTCATTTTAAAATATTCTCCTTCGGTTACAAAATATGTAACGCCGTTAAACTAATTTAATCACTCTCTCTCCAAACTCCTAAATTCTAATAAAAACATCACTCATCACCATAACTCTATCATTTTCCACCAAATCAACTATCTTAACAACAAATTTTTTCTTTTCGTCTCTCATAGATGGAGTATCGAGTCTTTTTTAAATTAAATCTATTAAAGATTATGTTTATTTCAGATAGTAAAATAGAATCGTTTCACATAGAAAAAATTGTGTTCCATAATTAGAATATTTTTTATGTATTGTGCAAACCCCCAAATCCAAAAGAAGAGTTTTCAAGAAGCGGGACTTATTTTGTCGATGAAGTTTAAGAGGTTAAGGTAGTTTATGTCATCGGTGTAAGGATAAACGGATAACCAGTCACTTAGGATAATGTGTTGTTTTTACGATTATATTAAATTTTTATAATAGAAATCGAATGAAATAACTATTTTAAAATAAAATTATTAAACATAAAAAAGTTATAAAAATTAAAACTAAAAAATATTATAATTGCAAAGATCAAAATACAAATTTAAACCTATTTTTATTATACTCTTTAGTATTTATTACTCTCTTCTTCATGTTCTCTTAATTACTTTTTTCATACCATTGTTGAAGGATAATTTTATAAAGTAACATATAATTTCACTTGTATACAAAAAATAATTTATTTGTTAATTTATGTGAATTTATCGATGACTTATAATTTGGAACGAAAAGAGTACCAAAATAACTATAACTATTGTATTTTTTTTCTATAAGGCTAAAAATACCATAACCGAAAAATAATTAATTTACTATCATCTCATGAATGATAAACCTAGAAAAATAACATCAAAGTTAACATATTAATTAATCGACATATTTCTATGTTTGGAGACGTAGAAGTATCAACACAGTCTCTAAGACGCAAATCAAATGGTTGAGTTAAGACACTCAATCAAAGAAGTTTGAGAATAAAATATGTATAACTGATCTAACTAACAACTAACCATTTCCTTAAAAAAAAAAAAAAAAGGTTTTTATGAAGACGTTTGCCATTTCCACAGCAACCGCATAAACCAAAATAGGAAACATTAAACAGAATCTCTGAAAGAGAAAAATAGTAAACCAAAATAAGAAACAGTAAACTGAAAAAAGAAGTGGCATATTTGTAGTTTCATGTAAAAAAGGGTGTGAACAGTGAATATTATATTACTTCATTTGTTTATTTATATGAAAAAAGTTTGAAAATAATCCCCACGGAAATGTATGCCCAGAAACATACTTACACAACACTAATACAGAAAATGACACTTCACTGCAACCTTTTTCAGTCTCTTATTCAAAACCCTAATCTTTTTCCATCATTAATTTAATTAATTACCAACTTACAATTTTCTTTTTTCTTTCAAAATTTTACACTTGGATCCTCTCCTCTCCTATCTTCCTTTTCCATTCCCTCCCATGTGGACCTTCATAATCACAAAACAATCACACTATATATGATCAAATCAATCAAATTAATTAACTAAAGAAACGATAAATTATTTAAATTAAACCCCCCAAACTATTTCCAAACCCAAAAGTAAAACCTATCAATTTTAACTATGTAAAAAGCTGGACATGGTGTCTCAATCATCAACAAAATTACAATAAATTTTCTTCTTCACACACTGAAAAAGAGAGAGAACAAATTGATATAAGAGAACTTAATTGTTGGAATTTTGAATTTAATTAATTTTCATCACACACAAAAATTAATTAATTAACCACCATAATAAATATATGATTGAAATATAAATATCCATCTATAAATATAAATATAAATATCTATGCTGGCTTATGCCCCAAACGGAGCTCAAGATCAAGCTCTTCAATTTCATCATGACCATTATTATCATCAATGGAGGTGGAAGAACCATGTTGTTGTTGTTGTTGTTGTTCCAGTTTGGTAGAGTAAGATGGAGAGAGAGTTTGCATTTGCATCATCAAATTGTTTGGTGGATAAGATGAAGAAGATATAGAAAGAAGAGTAGAAGGAGATTCAACAATATTACCATTCAAAGAAGCAATATTATTATTACTATTATTATTAGGGTTTGGTAAATGGTAAAGAAAACATAATCCACCATTTGCAACAAGGTTTTGAGGTGGGATATTTATGAAAGGTGAAGAAGGAAGAGAAGGTGGATGGTGGTGGTGGTTTTGATGGAGACGAGCACGGTCACGGCGGTGGACGTTCATGTGACCGCCGAGGGCTTGAGCTGACCGGAACTCTCTTCTACAAAAAGTACAAGTGTAAGATCTTGGTGGCCATGTAGTGTTCATGATGTTCCTTGTGTCTTCAGCAAAAGCTCTTACCTCCCATGAATCATCATCTTCTTCATGTTCTTGTTCTTCTTTAGGGTTCCACATCCAAGTTGATGAGGCGGTGGTGGTTGTGGTGGTGGAGTTAGGGTTTTGTTTTGTTTGGTTTTTGTGGTGTTTTTGGGATTGTGATTGTGATGAATTTTGGATCTGAGTCATGGAAACAAACCCAATATCTGCAGCCATGGTACTATGTCACTGACATTTAAGATAGAAAGATAGATAGATATTGGTGATGGGGATGAAATTCAAGATAAAAAATATATATATTTATATATATATATATATATATAGATGGTTTTAATTAATTAAAGAAAGGGAGTCAAAACAAAGTGAAGCCTTAAAACAACAAATTGAATGTATCTCCATTAATATATAAATTTTTTGAGGTAAGCTTGTTGGAATATAGTGACATTGACACTAAATATTATAGTACTAATAATGGTCAAAAAATAACTATATTAATAAAATGATAATAATACGTTGTAATTAATTAATTATTAGCCAATATACAACTAGCTAGCTTAGTATAGACAAATTTATTTCCTTTGGCATCTACGCCAATATATCAGCTGGTACAGCAATTGTTTTTAATTATTTGAATATATTCTATATTTTGGAGTAAAGGCAAAAAGAGTTTTGCTTCTAGAGGCGGTTTAGGAGCAATTTTAAACTTGATTCAAGTTGTTACATTACATTGTTTGTTTTATGAGTGATACACATATATTAGCTTTCTGTTTGTATGTTTTTTTATATTTTACTTAAAATACCCATTGATTCTTTACTTAAAAAAAAGAACATAATATAAGACCCTCCAATTTAAAAATAAACCACCTTAAGCGATTATCTTTATTTGAGCATGTATTAAGCTTTGGTAATTTCCTATCTCGCCTTGAAATATTATCCTATTAATTTTGCAATAGCCATATGAACCAAATAACTTTTTATTTTTTATTATTCATTCTAATACTCAACTTAATAATAATATACAATACATTATGATCAGTATGGCATGTATTCATATACTTTTTAAGTCATTTAATGATATTAAAAAAAAATCAATGAACCAATATATAAAATATTTTTCACACTTAATATTTTTATACTAATAATATGACAATTTAATAGTGTTAGTTTTGTTGTTATTAAAAATGATACAATTTGTATTTCAGAAAATGTATACATGTTAGTGTTTAAGAACCACGGCACTCTTCTATTTGTTTGTTTATGATGAGATAGTTTTTTTTTCTTTGGATCTAGCTTTTTAAATTGAACTTATTTAAAAAATAAATTAAACTAAGATATATTTTGATGATAAATCAATAGTTAATCTATATACAATATGTGTTCTTCCATGATAAAAACATATAAAAATGGGATTTTTTTAATTAAAAACATATTGGTTAATGTGCTAGGGTACGATAACTAATTTTTCATTAACAATTGAGATAACTTACCGTTTGAATAAATTATCGAAAGCTCACTTTCCATAATTCAAACAATTTATTTTGAGTACCTTTCAAAACAAATATCTTAGTATTGAATAAATATTTGTTGTCCATATGCATGTGTGGTTTTTTTTGGTGTTGTAGTCTTTTTTTTTGCTTCGAAGATAACTTTTTTTTTGGTTATAGAAATATCCGAGGGAAAGTAATACAAAAGTATATATATTTATGTGTATGCAACCAAACTAACAAAAAATAAATTAAAATTATTGAATCGATTCTGTAGAAAAAATGAATAATAAATGGAAAAGTAATAAAATATATTTAGGGACTAACTAATTTATATAATTTTTTAAAAGCTAGGGACTAATGTATGTGTAAATTATGATAATGTCTTTTCAAAATCAACTACTAAATAACTTAAATTATTCAACAAATAAAAGAAGTTAAATTACCAACATAAACTAGTGAAAAGATAACGAGTTTCTTATGTAATCTCCCCTCCCCATCACAAGATATAGTGATTGATTTGGAAAGAAAAAAAAATAGTTTTTTCTCTCTGTAATTCCTTTGCTAATTTTGTCTTTTTAACAGTGATATATTTAATTCAATGGAAGAATTCCTATATATGCCGCCATGGCCTTTGCAGCTATGTCACACAAAATAAGAAGTTGTCAACTTGTCCTACTCACTCCCCATAAATAAATAAATAAATAAAAATACATGTATGTTTTTTAAAATTATCTAAAATTAATCTTTAAATTTTATAAATTATCGTATGAAATTAAAATAAAATAAAATAATTTATATTTAATTTATTATTTTTAAAAATTATAATATAATATATTAATTAAATATTTAGATCTCTATGTTATTTTAAGTCAATGTCATACTAATATAAATTAATAAAATTTAATTTTTTGATAGATTATCTATCCATGATTATTCGATTTATAAATATTATTACTTACAATAATAAATTTTGATTAAAATATTATAAAAATAACAATATTAATATAAAATCAACATGAATGGTGTGTTCTCTTATACGTAAAAATATGTATCATTTATATAATATATATCGTCCGTAGTGTATTAATTAAGGTGCATTAGTATATGGTGAGAGAATGGTAAAGCTATAGGTAGGTCTGTAATGCTGTTTTGTGTTAGTTTATTGTTGTCAGTACTCATAGCTAGCCCCCTGCAGCAGAAGCAAATATATAAAACTCAATACGCGCATTCAAATTCAAATTAACCCGTTGGACATTTTCATTTCACTTTATTATTATATAGGACAAATTAATTAACGAAAAATAGCTACCTCTTCTAGCATTCTTCGCCTACGAACAAACCAAGAAATTAACGCACACAATCTTCTTATATCGTTCATTGTTTATGTCGACCTCCAACTACTACATGCCACGGGAATTGTTCATAGCTAGCTTCTTCCCCACTTGTTCTTTTTTATTTACTTATTAAACTATTAATTCGATATCCTACTCAATTCACAAGTTTTAAGATGTGTAATTTACATTTATAATGCACGGATATAACTTATTTTGTGTACTGTATACATGCATTCTTTAAACATACTTTTATTTATTATATATTTGTGACCAAAGTAGTAACACTTATCTCAATAGTTAAGATAGATTATGAACAGATCTATTAGTAACAAATTGATCAATGTGTAATAACAAAATACTAGTATTAATGAATCTATCAAGCCCTAGTGCAGAGAGAGGCGTCAGAGGGAATTTGATGGCAATATTTGAATTATTTTCTTAAATTTTTGTTGAAAGAGTGAAGATAAACAGGTCAATAAGGTAGGCCCGACTCTGAGGCCCTTTTGGAAGTGAGAGCTGCCTGGACAGCCAACCCAGCCCAATTCTATTGCAAATGAAACAATGAAGAATTGACTGCTTAAAATGTGAAGCCCAATTACCCTTTTTCTTCTAAATGCAAAACACTACGGGGGGAAATTACTTAAGGGGGTATGGATTTGTAGACATATGACGGTATGAGTGAGTGTGAATAGTAAACTCTTATATTTTTTATTTTCCCAAGCAGCCCAAAAGAATAAAAGTCGCGGTTGATTGATATTTTCTCTACTTTTTAAATAGGGAAATTTTACCTGTACTCTACATATTAGACTCATAGTCATACCCCAAAAATGTGATAATTGATATATTTGCTCTTATATAAACATTAAAAGTTATTATTTTCATTCATAAATATTATTTTAATTTGTCAGTATATAAGTGCGTGCTAATTTTTTCTATATGCAAAACTTTTCTATTATATAATTTATACTTAAGATTTTTTTTTTAAGTTTTCTTTTTTACTTTCAAATTAATTTGAAGTTTTTCAAAACTATAAAAAAAAATTATTTGAAGGTTTGAGAAACTATCGATTTTTTTAAAAAAATCTAGAACACAACTCGTAATCAGAAAAATTAAAAAAAAAAGTTTTCTTGTAATTATTGAAAAACTTAAAATCACACGTATCGGATAATCGATTTACACTCTTTCAATTTTCAGCCTGTACTGAAAATTTTATAAAAAAATCTAGAACACAACTCGTAATCAGAAAAATTAAAAAAAAAAGTTTTCTTGTAATTATTGAAAAACTTAAAATCACACGTATCGGATAATCGATTTACACTCTTTCAATTTTCAGCCTGTACTGAAAAAATTTCAGTAGTTTTAAAAAAAAAATTGGATTGTTTGGTCCGAAAATTTTTGAATGGTAAAAAGAAAACAAGGTGAATTTTAGTTTATAAAATTGTAAAAAAAAATCAAGGATAAAGTTGACATTTTAAAAATAGTGTAGGGTACAGATATAAGAATGGGGATACATGATAAAATTTCTTTTAAATAACTTTCTAATTTAAACATCAGATTTGAGATAGCAAATGACATCATATATTTCTCTAATATTCATTATATTCATTCATTTAAATTAAAATTTTCACAAAAAAATATAAATCGATCGAGGATAATACAAATATATAACTGTTAAAAGTAGTTATGGGAACAAACTCACATCTATATTAATAGCATAAAACGGTAAAATAATTACAAATATTACAAAATTAAAGCAACTGAAATACCTATACATCTAAGCAATGTTAACAATATTAAAGTTATTGATTAAATTATCAACACTCAATCAAAGTTAATATTTCATCTAAATAAAATAAACATTGGTATACGACGAGATAAACAAAAAACGTCGTATCAAATTGATGAACAAAACAATTTCACATGTAATTGACGAAATAAAAAAATATATAAAATTAAATTAAATTCGTATAAAAATCACTTATTTAAATTAAAAGATAGAAGAAAACAACATAGATTGACTAATTTCAAAAAAAAAAAAAAACTCTAAATTACATAATCTATTATAACAAAAAAAAACTAGAGATGAAAAGGTTTTGTCAGCTGATAAAAGAAAATATTCTTTCATCTTTTATATGTATATAAAACACTTTTAAACTTAACTTTCAATTTACATTATTCATGAAATTAGAATAAAATGCCGTAAAACTTAGCTTTTAACTTCGAATATTTTTTATATTTTTAATTTAACTAATAACATATGAATAATTAATACATCTAAATAAATATATATCATAGATTTGTATGTCATGTCATTAAAAATATGTCAAATCGTAGTTCTTTTTATTCAAAAATTTGATGGAAGACCAAAACTGATGACTTTTAAAATAGGAGAACCAATTCCGTAAATTAATAATAATAATAATAGAGATCAAAACTACAAATAAAAAAAAAAAACAAAAAAACAACTAGACATTATATTTGAAACTCAATTTTGATGTTTGAACATCAATTCTTTTTTCAAATGTAGCCTTTAGATAATATAAAAAAATGGAGAATTTTGTTTTCCTAGGGGAGAAAGTAAAATTATTGACATTTGATAGGTATCATGCTATTTGTGATCCTTTCATGTCTGTTTTGGACAAAAACAATAGAGACTTCCATTAAAATATTGCCAACTCAAATTTTGAAAGGAAAAAAGTTAATGAAGCATATAGATAGCCTAGAAACACATCTTGACAATATTGTTGAGTTTACATTTCAAGCATGTGATAAGTGTTAGTGTCGATATCTAAACTAATTTATATAAAAAAAAATTGTAAATCAATCCAAATAAAGTACAAAAAATTACACAAAATCTAATATTATTGGTTATATTTTGATCTTATTGTGAAAATTATTTGGATGAAATCAAATTTCAAATTCTTTATTTTTTAAACCTAATCAAATCACATATATAAATTTTATTTTTAAGTATAAAATATTGTATGAATATATTGTTTTTTAATTTTAATTGTAATTTTTTACTAGAAAATATATAATCTTCTGGAGAACTAGATTTGCTTCAAACCAACAAGTTAAAAAGAGTTGTGAAACAACCCATAACAATATAATCCAAAGAATTAGTAGTGTATAAAATTAGTTGAGAATATACTCGGGCTTAGTTATGTGAATCAAGACATATAAGAAATTTGTGGATTGTCTTTTTAAGAAAATGATTGAAATATTTTTCTATGTTAGGGTAATATCCATGTACCGCTAATTTGGAAGATTAGTATCTTAAAAGAGATAAAAACAAACTATATTATCCCATAGTATTCCACTCATAATTTTCCACAATATAATGATATAATTATTGAACAAAAGTTAAAGATTTTTAACCAATCAGTTTTTCTTACAAGGATGTTGCCTCTTTATTTTTTCACAAATATCTTCAGTAAAATTTTTCTATAAGATATTATTAAGACATACATACTATTAATAGAATATTTAGTAGAAGTTTATACTCAAACTTTTCATATTTAGTAGAAGTTTATACTCAAACTTTTCATATTGTCAAGGATTCACTTAATTGTAAAAGACCATCACCAAAGTTATTGCTCTTTATTCATGTGTGTTGGTCATACATAATGTTAAATCCTAAATATCATTAATATGCTTGTAAGTTACTATACATGTAAATCTCTATCTTGTAGAGTATATTTTAGAACACATTGCTTTAGTTCTAATTAATTTCATACCAAATTCGTCATTTTAGGGACCACTTAAGCCTATTGTAAAAGATATGCACACATAAAGAGTCATTTTTTCATTTATCTATTCTATTTTTCTTTCACACCTCCCACAAGGTATAAGAGTGTCATTTTTCATAACCGACTAATCCACCAAAGGTTGAAACTTTGACCAAACAGCTACACCCAAAGCCATGAATAATTGATTTTACTCTTTAGACTAGTTTTCAACTAAATGGAAAATAAAATCCTAAATTAAAAAAAAAATGCTAAGCTTATATGTATACATACAATAAATTATGAACTTTTTTTATTAAACGATAAATTAAAGGAGTAAACTTTATCAGTTTTATTTTCTCTTCAAAGTAAATTACATATAAGAGTAAAATAGCTTCTTTATTTACACAAGATGATTAAATTAGCTAGAGTGAAATTGAGCAAGAAAAATCTAAAATAAACCATAATATGATACAATATATGAATGATATTGGTAATGGTATTCGTTCATTAGACACATAATAATAATAATACAAGAAATTACATGTACCTTCTGTATTTGACAAAGAGATGATTTGAATATTCTAAAATAAAAGTATGAACATAAAATTGTAAAATGAACATAGTACCTCTGTTTTTGTGGGGGAAATCTACAATAGTACTCTGTAGTTTAGATGATTACATTACATATCCTCAAGAGTATAGAAATCAACAATATCCTTCAAATTGAGTTGAAACAAAGAAGATGTATCATTATACATAAGCCACAGCATGTGCTCAAACAAAATATCATCAACATCCACAAATATAACTTTGTGTTCACTTGACGTGAAATGAAAATTATCCTTCTTTGTCGTATCCTTCCTCATAGAAATATTCATCAACACCTGAAATGGGTTCTCTTGTAATATGATGGGGTCCACAAGAAACACCCTCTTATGTTTTCCGACCACCACCGTGACACGGCTGTCGGAATCTTGATCCAGCTCATCGTCGGTGATTAGAGGCTTGTAACCCAACCTTGAACCTGTGGATCTTCGACGGATCAATGAAACTGGCATGACTAAACAATCCATGTGGGAAATGTTAAGGTACGAGGTTGTTGTTTGAAGAGGATGAAACTTTTTTGGTGGCTCTCGAAGTTGCTAGAAGACTAAAAATGTACAAAATAGATATTTATATTTTGTGGATTTGGATTAGAATATAAATAAAATGATTAATTATTAATATTATTTGGGTGGCTATAAAGAAAAGAAAAGGTTGCTTTGGATGTATATCCTTGTTGGGTTGCATTTCGTAATGATAAATAGCCGTTGGTGAAAGGATCCCTCGGACTGCATGAGAGGGTTAGTAACTCTACGCTCCTAGGGAGGCGCGTGCATGCGTGAGGAGTTGTCAAGTCAAGAGTTTAACAAGGTCTAATAATAATATAGGAGGGTTAGTATGATTTATTAGTCTTAACTTAATAAAAACATAATAAAAACTCTTTCCTAGGGGGAATAGTAGTTGTCGAGACACTAGTGGCGCGTGGTGGGAAAGTATGGTATTTATGGAGCAGACTTTGGTTAATACATTGGATCAGACTCCACTTGGACACGCAACTTCAAACTATCCATCCAAATGTGTTAGGAGGTGGTTTTTAAGTAGAATTAATTACTAACAAAAATCTTAACAAATGCTGCGGTGTTAAAGACTTTAAAAAGAAAAAATCAGTTTAAAAGTTTAAAAGTTATGTTTTTAACTTTTTAAAAGTTATTTTATTTTATGTAAAAAATTTTGGTTGTTTAATAAACTTAAGATCTTTTATTAAGAATTTAAATATAAATATATATATATATATTATAATTTGTATAATTTAAATATTGGAATTGTAAAACGTGATTTTTTATTTAATTAAAAATTATTTTTATTTAATTAAATAAAATTAACAAATATCATTGGAAGACTTGTGAGCATGATTATAATTAGATTTTTTTGTCTCGAGTCTCAAAGAAGTTTTTCATTTTTATTTTTATCAAAATAATATTTTATGTTTAGGAATATTTACATTGGACTTATTTTTATTCTTCATCTATTTTATTAACACTTAATTAATATATACTCACATCAATGAGTTAAACATAGCAGAAGAAACTAAATTCTCGTACTATGGTGAATATATATTTAGTATTTAAAACGTTTTAAATTGATAATACGACCAACTATATACGTTAAATTATTAAAAATTATAAACCTTTTATTATATTTATGTTTAACATCACATATATAATTTGGTTGGTTGACAAACTATTTTTTACATTAACAAGACATAAAAAATTAAACTATTTTTATTATAAATTTAAATTTGCATTATTTTTTTTAATGATCAAGTAAGACTTTAACTAACATATATTATTGGAAAATGACAATGGTATCATATATTTAAACATAAAAAATTAATTTGACATCAAAAAATTATTATAACACAAAAAAGGATAAAAAACTGTATTAATAAAAAAAATCGAGATATAATTGTGGCTTATTATTTTTAAAAGAAAAATATTTATGAAATCCGAATGAGTTAGAAAAACATTTTGTACAGTTTGAATGTCAAGATACAGACATACACACTGAATGTGTTTATCTCTATATGTATCTTACTTTTTAATTTCCACAACTTACATGTGTTTTGAAAATAGACAAAAAAAACAATTCACACTTTAATGCCAAAAAATCATTTCTCTATAAGAATCTATGGCAATTTCCTAAAAAGTATATCTATATCATAATACAAAGAGACTCCAAAAGTAATTACTAATTTCAGCCGAATATTATTCTCTTCATGTTTGTCATTCAATTCACAAATAGTACTTTTCTAAATCTTAAAACATGAACATTATAATTTAAATTTAGATAATATAAGAATTATAAAATTAAAACAAGCAAAATAATATTTGTACAATATTTGGTGCGGAATAAATATTCTAATATCAATAGATTTTTAGTTTATTTGATTATACACATGACACAACTATTTGTAATTAACTAATTTGTAGATGGAATTTGTATAAAAAATAATGAAGGAGGTTCATTATTTCACCATTTTCTTAACACATGTACCACCAATACTAACATTTGCCTATAAAAATACAATAAATAAAAAGAAATAACAAAATCAAATCTTCTTTAAACAGGCTTGGACTTAAGTTGGCAGAATGACTTTAGAATTGTTATTATATGTGAATCAGATTGCAAAAACACTCTGGCTCTAATTAAAGAAGGTGAGTTATACCATGAAGAAAGAATGAAAAGAAAACAAGAACCATTAAAGAAAATTCTAAAGATGAAATCTTCATTGAAAAATAGGAAGAGGACGAGGTCATAACCAAGATGGATGGGAAAGAGGAATGTCCGTGATTAAAATTGTGGGGAAAGAGTACATTATCATCATAGACATGTCACATGTGGTTAGAGCAAGAGTACATTAACATTATCATAACTAGCTCTATTACACTAAGATATGTTATTCATGTAAAAAAAATGTACATTAATCATCAACTGTAATTTTTATTTTTATTATAAATATTCATCTTCAATCATGGATTCCCTTTTTCTATTTTTTTTTTTGTCTTTTGCTCATTAGTGGTTTTTTTTAATTAATGGTGGTTATTATTATGTGACAAGTTATGAAAAAATTATAAGAGTATTTTTGGTAAAAAAAAATAGGTTACACCAAATCTCTCTATGTTTTAATTTTTATTTTTGAGTACTTATGAAAAAATTTACATTCGTCTTATCTCCAACGACATTAACATATATCAAACTTGCACTTAATTAGATCCAATGCATACCAAACCAAGTGTTTATCTATCTCATTTATTATAGTATAAATGAGATGAGACTTGATAAATCTAAAATTGAATGTTGTTATGTTATAATAAATTTGGTTGTTTCTCTTAAAATACTTTTATACTCCTAAATCACGAGTAATGAAAGATTAATCTTGTAAATGAACGTGAAAAATTTATTTTGATGCCGACACTGAAGGAATGAAAAAATTTATAGTAATCACGTGTGTGGTGGACTGGGAATGAAGTTGTGAGAAGGTGGTTTAGAGAAAATAAACATTAGAACTAAAGATATAACTGATTGAGGGTTCAACTCCCCTCACTAGCACATCAACTAATTACTAACATTTATATTTTAAAAAAAAAATAGTCAATGAAAATGTTTCTTTTGAGAGAGTCATCAAATGTGAAAAATGAAGGAACACATTTTAATCTCTTATAAAGATAAAGATAAAAGCTATAAGTTGATTACTGATTTTTATTGTGTCTAAATTGAAGAATAATATTTTGAATTTGGACTAACTTTTTTAAAATGATGAGATATCATAAAAATATATTTTTTTAACCAGAAATCAAAATAAGAACTAATTGTTAAGGTGTTTATGTCAAGAAATAAATTATGTACCTTGAATCTAAGTATCATTTAAGCAAAATGCTAGAAAATTCGTGTGCAGGATGAACCATGGCGTTTGTACATGTGATTTGGTCATTTCAATTAAGGAATACTTGACTAAAAAAAACTGAGTACTTGAAGATGTGAGAGAAAATAACATGATGAAAGGGGTGTCTTTAATTACTCATAGATATCAATTGTGGGGATGATTTCTTCTTCAAAAATTAACTATAAGATGTCAATTGTTTGGATGATCTCTTTATTAATGATTTTAGTAGAAAAGTTTAAGATTGTATTTAAGTTATAATTCAACTAACGAATGTCGATATTTTCAAATTTAAACTCGAAACCGCAAAATTGTGTGTGAATTTATGGTAGTATTTATCGTAACTTATACATTAAAAATAAAAATAAAAAACTTTCTAAACAAATTTTAAAAAAAAAAGTACAACTTACATGAATTTTAAAGCTCTTGCATAAAACCATCAAAAGGTTTAGATCTAATTAAGGAGATTAATTCCCTTCAAAATAGTTCAACAAATTTTGTGTATCACAAGAAATGTGTTGTACTTTGATGGTTTCTAAATCACCCCAATGTAATGTAGTGGAGAGAAATAAAAAAATTATTGTCAACATGGCAAGATGTTTGTTAAAGTCCGAAAAGATGTTTAAAGAGTTTCTGCCTAAAACAAACTTTTGTCTGGTCTTTTTGTCCAATTACTCACCAACATCAAATGTAAAAGACCAAATCCTTCATAAAGGCTGAAATAGAAAGTAGACTACTGTCAACCATTTGCAAGGATGGCTTATGTCCATGTGCATCAATATAAAAAATTCAAGTTTGGTCATTAAAACATCAAACTTGTCTTTATTGACTGATTCAGATTCTAAAATCTACAAATTATACAACTCATGCAATGGAAAGGTGGTGTTGAGTTGTAATGTTAAATTTCATGAAGAAGCTATGTGAAATTGGACAGTCCAAAAAAAATGGTCTATAATTTCCTTTCATAAATTGAAGAAGACCTAAGAGATCATGATGTTCATTTAAGATGCAACTTCACCTCTCTTGTCCCCTACTTGTCAAGAAGAAAGCTCAAAGGAAAGGCCAAGGAAGATATGAAACATGTTTGACATTTATGGAATACTAATGAATTTACTTTTGATCTTCAAAAGTTATATTGCCTTTTGACAAACAGCGAACCATTAGATTTTGACAAAGATGTGAAAGATAAAAGGAGATATGCTATGGATGAGGAGTTTAAGTCAGTTGCAGAGAACAATACTAGGGAATTAGTAATTCTATTCAAGGGTCACAAATTCATTGGAGTCAAATGAAGGCAGAAGGCTAAATCAATGTTAATAGAGAGGTGGAAAAATACAAAGCAACACTCAATGTCAAAGACTAGAACTAAAAACCTAGAGTAGATAATGAAGAAGTTTAAGTACCTATTGTTTGCATACGTAATTCATTTACTATTTGTTTGCAACTCAAATAAACAGTCATCTTCATGAAGATGTCTATTAGATGGTGTTAAAGGACATAACAAAGTTATGAGGTTGAAGAGAAATTTGAAAGGATTCAACTCAAGACTTTGCATGAAGAAAAAAGTTTCAACAAAAATATCTATTATAAAAAGCTAAAATTTAAATATAAAAATCTAAAAGTGCATCTAATTAAGAAATTATCTGTTATAATTTGAAATCAGATAAATCTAAAACTTCTTAAAATATCAATATTTAATCTAGAAAATATCTATTAATAAAATAAAAAATCTAGAAAAGAAAATATCTTAAATTGGGTTTAAATTAAAGATGAGTGAAATCTAGAGTTATCTAAATACACCCTTGACATGTTGTATTAAGAAAATTGCATGCTTTTTCTCTCTTAATAAAAACATTTCTCTCCTCTCTTTTGGTAAAGATCCCTACTTGGTTGGGAAGGTTTCTGTGGCCTGTCAGCCTGTGTAATATACTTCTTTTCTCACTAAATTGAAGATTTCTTCAAATTTATATCTTACTGCATATCTATGCTTCAAAGAAATTGGACGAAATAAAACAAGAAATCGCGTCTTATTTTCCAGTTTCGGTGGTCAGATAATCTCTTTAGGCACAGCAAGGATGAAAAATAAGACAGGTGAAGGTTAACGCCATGAATGAAAAATAAAAATATGCAGCTCAAAAGGGAGGGTGCATATCTCATATATTTCTAATAGAGTCACAAACGGTTTCAAATCCGCAATAAGCTCAGAAATCAAAAGCTACCCTCACTAGCAGTGTTTCATATAAGATTTGAAAATCCAAATCAACAGAAAAATAAAGATAAACGGATATAGAACATATAGATAAACTCTCCTAAAATTTGTCCCCAATAATGTATGTCATTGTTACCATCTTGTAATTCTACCTGCAGCCACAACTTTGAACAACCACCATCCAAATAACCCGCTCCTGCCCCGATAAACTGAAAAGGCCCGTCTTCACTGCTGAGTTTGGCGCGCCCACAGTTGTTGGTAGATTGACACATTGTGACCAGACTGATTAGCATTGTTGTAGTTTCCAGGCCCCTGACTGAAAGGACTATTCTCGCCATCACCAGAGGAATCGCCGCTCGAATGCTCTTCAGAGGTAGGACTGGTTGGAGTCCTGGAAGCAACAAAAGGAGACATTGAAGAAGGCCCAGATTTCAGGTCATTTGAGCAAAGCTTTTTGCCACCCAGAGTAAAACCACCCAATGTGATCTGTAAATGATTTTTAAAAAGTCATAAACATGATGCAGCATAGTTTGATCAATCTTTCATGCAGAAAAATCTACACCAAGAACTTACATACACAGTGTGCTTTTATAACATTGAATATAGGTCCTTTAATTAAAATTCAACTTAAATTGTCTACCATTTGAAAGCAATACCTGGGTAGAGGATGCCGCGGTAAGCTTTCCAGCAACTACACCTCCCAAAAGGCGTCCATCAAAACCCGCTAGAGACACCTTCAAGCTACTTATTTTCTTATCACCACTGGTATTTTCAGATATTTCCAGGTTACATGAGAGGGATATAAGTTCAAATTGGCCCTAGAATTAAAAAAGACATCATTGGAAGAGAATTAAAATCAAACATATTTAGGTATATAAATGAACTATCGGAATAAACATATTGACATTTTCAAATGTAATAAACTATGAACAATTAAACACAAACAAAACTAAAGAAGTTGCTAACTCAGAAAAATTTCATCAATATGATTTAAGACTTTCAAATAACCATGGGAAACAGCATTTGTAAAAAAGCAAAGACACAAAAACGCAAGGTACACTTACTTCGGCATATAAATATACTGGTAATTCTCACAATCAAGAAGGAGTTCAGGACTGAAGAATTAACTCAGGTGCTAGAAGGAATTTATGCAATACAAAATTATACTTGCACACACAAAACACACATAAATGCATAAAAAATGAAAGACACGGAAACTAACCTTTAAATCATAACATTACACTAACTTAAATGGAAATTTCAAAATTAGGCTAATGAAATTAATATCTGATTTAGTTTTTATCAACATTATCTTGGTAATCATTAATAAAACTAAACAATAATTTTACAAATCGTTTACTTTCATTTCGACCTTCCATTTACTCTAAATATAAACCCAGCATAAAAGGTAACCAAATCCAGTTTTCAATTTCGTTTATGAAAATCAATCCAGTAAACATTTAAAGGGAGATTGAAGAAGATTGTGTGATCCCACCATTCTATCAGTAAGATTGTGATCCCTTGCCAATCTCCAACCCACCACACATAACCAAACAAACATCCAAGAGAAAAGATTGATTATGTGCTGGAAGATAATAAATATTTGCATGAGTTTTTACATTGTCAATGATAAGCAGTGTACTATTAGGTAGCATTTGTTAGACAGTGTTGTCGAATTTCCGTTATGGCATGGTAAATTCTATGCCACTTGTCAAAGACCACAATACCTATTATATCCATCATGTTTCATCCATAAGCCATTTTAATGGCAGATCTCGACTGCCGGCCATAATCCGGCCAAGACAACACTGTCACATGCCAAATGCTACCTTAACAATATATACCCATCAAGCAAATACAGATTGCATCAGATCTATTCCAATTAACATTCCACAAACAAAACATTTCTCATAATCAATACATGTCATTGAATTGATTCTAAAAATATTTAAAAAGTACCTCATAATTCACAATACCCCCTGACTGATAAAGGCTTACACTGCCGACTGTACCATGGGCAGCAAGAATGCACATGTCATTGTAAGGCCCTCCCTTAAGAAAGGCAGTAAGTTTTGCAACAATGTCCTACAAACAACAGAAACATATTAGTAGGAAGAACCCATCCTTGACAAAACAGCAACCACCACCACACCTCTCAACAAGCACTTCCACACAAAAATTTATAAAGTTACCACCTTTTTAACATCATCAAATAGAAAGGGAAAAAAAAAGATCTATATTAGCATTGCAATTTATAAAATAACCCAACATTTAAAATTGTGAAAGTCAACATTACAAGAAAAAAGTTAAAATAAAATAAAATTGATCACCAAATTTGACATCTCTAACACTAAGCAACAGAATTAGAGACAAAATTCTCATTTTTTTCCGACTTTAAATTTCCGTCAAATATTTCAATTTCTACAATGCAATACATGTTAATGTTAAAATTAATTAATACTAGCTGAGAGGTCATACCTCGCCAGGATTGACAACGATAGCATGAGGACTAACACCAGAACCAGAAACTCCTAAAAAAATAAAGGAAAACAAAACAGAAAGAAAATAATCAACATATATAACAGAACAAAGTAAAAAATGGATTCAAATTTTTAAATAAAAAAAAATGAAAGAAACGGTGATATATACCAAACGATTCCAGCTGCTGCTGTTTGTTCTTCTTTTTAGAGCCAAGTGGCCTACCCCTTTTCTTCTTTCCAGTTGAAGAAGTAGGAGAAGCAATGGTAGTAGTAGTAGTGGGTGGTGGACGGGCCGGGCCTGATCCTGATCCCGAGCCAGAACCAGAACCCAAGCCCAAAGAAACATTACCCTCAGGAAAATACTTTCTTGGCCTACCTCTCTTTTTCTTTAACGACTCAGAAGGAGTGACTGTCACAGTATCACATGGCTTCAAGGAACGGTTATCATTGAAAGGCTCAGAATGAGTTGAAGGGACATTAAACGGAGGGAATCGAGCAGTAGCAGGTGCCATCAATGTAGTCGGGACATTGTTAGCGAAAGGATTGGGCCCCACCAACATAATGTTGAGAGGTTGGGATTGAGGATGAGAATGTGGTGGTATTGGTTCACGAGAATCCATTGAAATGTGAAGTAGCTATGAATGAACAGTGACAAGAAAAATAGTGTTATTATATTTATAGTGAAAATGAGGGTAACTGAAGAAGGTGATGATGATGATGACGAAGGAAGAAAAGCGTGAATGAATGAGAGAAACAGAAGAAAGGAGGGAAGAAGGAAGGTTTTGGAATTTTTTTGTATTTATTTAATTTAGGGTTTTCATTTTAGTTTTAGATTTTGTTTTTTTATTCAAGGTGGTCCCAATAAATATTACTGTACTCTTTACCCGGTTACTAGATTCCAATTTTTTATTCATGGACTTGAGTTATTTTTATTATTATTTTATGTACTCAATACTAGTATATATATCACCTTTTTATTTTAAATTTATTATATGTTTGACTTTTACAACACATCTAATTTTTATAATGTTTTTTAAATTATTTATTTTAGAACATCGTAAATGATTATATTTAATGCTTTACTTTTTTTTATGAACCATATTTAATTTAATGCTTTACTTTTTTTTTATGAACCATATTTAATTTAATGCTTATACTATTGAATCAACGTATTAATGCTTATTTGAAATTTATAATATTAAATATTAATATTAACTCATGTTTTTTTTTTTTATTTTAACCGTAAAATTTATTCACACAAAATATGAATAAGGAGATAGATCTGGTGTTCGAATTTGCATTTTAGTATATCAAATATTTTTGTTACTATTATTTGAATTGAATGTGTAGTATCTCATATGTTCTTTTTTATTTGTTGTTTTTGCAGGCAAATTTTGTTCTTAATTTATTTATCGTTTTTAAAATTTAATACAACATTAATTATTATTTTGTTGAAAATATGATTTGCTGTTTATTAGAGAGAAGGAAATAGATTTAACAATATATTACTTTTGGAATGGAATATAAATAAAAATAATTTATTTTTATTATAATAAAATATAAACAAAAATCAATAATGTATCTCTTATTTAATGATAAAATCTATTAACTATTATAATTTAATACACTTTACATTTTTTAATGACCAAATTTATTAATCATTAAGGCAATTTAGGCGATAGATTTAAATTTTTTTATTAGGAATGTATAGATTAAATGTATCCACATATATT
>JBBPBS010000738.1:13279174-13328039 GCA_037974835.1 Cicer judaicum
AATACAAAAATAAAAAATATCAAATTAAGAGTGATGTATGTAGTATTATTTAATTAAATAATATAATTAAAAAATAATATTATATAATAATTTAAAAAAGATTATTCATTTTAAAATAGCTTTTTAAAAAATACATTAATAATTTTTTTAAATACGTTTTGATTTAGAGACCGAGAGAAATTAAATAAAAAATAATAAAATAAGCCACAATATAAAATGAAAAGAAAAAAATGACAATTTTAATTATTAAATTGAGTACCGTGTAAATCAAATTACAATGAATAAAAAAATTTAGAATATCAATAATTATATTTAAATATCATTAAATACATTAATGCAAGTATTAAACATTAAATATATTAATATAAGTAATTTATAGACGAAGTTATAAACAATATACCCAAAAAAAAAAGTATATGAACGGAACCAAAAACCTGTGGAGCGGGAAAGCACAAATAAACTAATATTTACACTAGTAATTAGCAAGAGTGTCATTAATTTTGTTACAATTTAAATTAAACACGATAATATTACCATCTTTTTATCATGGTATATTTGCCAAAAAGCTAACATCTATTTGGTCTTTACTCGCTTAACTCCATTATGACTGAGTAATGAGATTATTCTATGATGACTTAAATAAATACATTTATTTTTTTTTTATTAAAAATAAAATATATTCACTAAAACAGAAGTTGGAAATGATAATTTTCATGCATAAAAAATGAAATTAACAAAGAAAAATGTGGGTACATCGTTTGAACAAAATAAGAGCATTGTGATTAAGTTGACTTAGAAAAATAAATAAAGTAGTAAGTTTAGTCTATTTAATGTAATATATATATATATATATATATATATAATATATATATTTGATGAGGACAAATAATTGAATAAACTTAGTATATCATTTATTAATTATGAGGTGAGTGACAAATAATCAGTTTCAAAAATAACACTATGAATACCTTAAATACAAACCAATAAAACATCATTGCGAAAAACTAACATTTAAAAAAATAAAGAGCTACTAAATGTTAGTTTATTAGAAACAATTGATTAACTCACCATTATGACCACGAATGATTCCCCATAAGTTGATGAACTATCAATATAGGTGTAAGTACTATTAACTTTCATTTTCATAACTCCTATAAGGGTTTTAATCTATTATTTTTTATTATAGTTAATCAAGTTATGTTTAATAACCTTACTCTTGATCAAAGACTTGTGAATAATTTCAATTTGGTTATAAATGCAATGTACAAATAACTTCATATTTTTGTACTTTATGATAAGATCAAAGAATTTCGCTCTTTTCAGAGTTCATTAACCGCCACACCAAATAATATTTTTCATGTTTGAGAGGCGTTTCCAATGTCGCGGTGAGTAAGATTTCATTTAAAACTAAGCATAAATACTAAGGCTAACAAGGTTACTTCAAAATCCATGCTTTATAACTCTATTACAACGTAGATGGACATCTTAATAATCCTTAACAATGTGCATATTGGTCTCGAATGTATAGAGGCAATGTTGGCAGAGGTTTTTGAAGGTCGTCCCTCTATGCTATATCTTTATATTGTCATGAGCTTCATGTGTGTCATATTCAAAAGTGTCGTCCTAACTCTAGTTGGTGAAGTAACAATGTCAATTTATAAGAAAAGGGGTTTGAATTGTAAATGCACATTTTTAAAATTCCTGTTAAAAACTTAAGAAAATAACTCAAGATTGACCTTGGTTGTGAAAATAGAAAACGGATAACGTTTTTTAACTAGAAAACG
Source organism: Cicer judaicum (assembly GCA_037974835.1). Taxonomy (NCBI): domain Eukaryota; kingdom Viridiplantae; phylum Streptophyta; class Magnoliopsida; order Fabales; family Fabaceae; genus Cicer; species Cicer judaicum. The sequence goes on from JBBPBS010000738.1 coordinate 13,280,959, forward strand.
GAGAACGTTCTTGATTAGTTAAAATCAGTAATTTAGTTTATGTAATTAACTTGATAATCAATCAAACTAAAAGTAAATAGATAAGCGAAGAGATACCACACAACGATATATCCTGGTTCACCCAACTCGAGTTACGTCGAGTCCTCACAACCGTGAGATTTTCCACTAAGTTTTTAAAAACAAAGAACCTTCTTGATCTTACAACACCTAGTCTAAATCAACCTTGATTTGTTTTAATCTCTATTACTTTCCACTCAGAAAACAACAACAACACCTATCTAATCTTAATAGGATGTAATCTTTAAACAAACTATAAAGAAACTCTTATAGTTTGAGTTTTTACAATTTGATTGTTTTGACATAATCTAAGATTTCTCAACTCTTGTTTGAGAAGTGATTCTTTACAAATGATCTAGTGATAATTTCGCAATATAATATATGAATATACAGCAGCAGCTGTTTCGCGAAAGCAGAAAGTATGATATTCTCTGTTTTGCAGAATTTCAAGTATGTATGTGATTGATTTATGGATTTCTCAGCACTTGAATTTCTTGCATTCGTTCTGGATATTGGCCTTCTATTTATAAGTTGTATACGCACTGAATGAAGGTACAAAAGACCTGTTGGAGAGGCTCTGCTTTTTGACTGAAGCAATATTTCAGAATAAATTTAATCCTGCTTTGAAATAGCTTTTTGACTTTTCTGGTTTAGCATTTAAAGCAGTTATGTCCTTTTTAGAAAGAACATTTGACGTTTATTCATTGATCTTGGATGGTACATTATTTGTCTTGAGTCTTGAGTGTAGCTAGAGAAGATTGGAGAAAAATTACAGGCTGTTTTAGAAAAGATGCAGTGCTGTTGTTATTGTGCATAAAACGAAGAATGATTAACGTTCTTGGGTTGTCAGTATGAACTTTCTTGAGCTTCAATAATCATTATGGAGTTCCCATTTTAATCATTATGGAGTTCCTTTGCAATTGTCTTGTTATATGTCAAGATTGATCGAACTTTCTTGGCATTTGATTTTTGGAGTTTACAAGCTGTCATGACTTTTGTCTGTCTTTGAGTCTTTCTATTTTTGAGATCAAATAGCCTTTTTGAGCTTGGATGAATCCTACTTGTTCCTTGCCATGTACTGATTGTATATGAATAGATTTCCAGGGCAGACTCTTTGTTAAAGAGGTAGAACAAATTTGACCAACATGCTGTGATGAACTTTTTTGAAGCTGGAGCTCTTTCTCTATTTTAGTGTTCTTTGCTGTTTTCTTTGCTTTGCTTGATTAAATTCACTCAAAAACACAAGTTAAATTAACAGAACATTTAGAATCATAATTAACATTTTTAATTAACTTTTTGTTTGTTTTCATCAAAACATTAAATTGAGATTCTGTCTCAACAGTTGGGTCCTGCCAATTTCAAATCTATTTGAACAATATTATCGAGTCAACATTGGTCTCATGGTTTGTGAGGTTGTTATATATTGACTTGAGTGTAAATTGGTTGTTAGTGGCAGCAACCACTTGGAGAATCCGGAGAAACATCGGTTGGAGACTTTAAGGATCGGACTTTCATACAATAATTTATTGTAGTTGACTCCAATTCTAATTTGTACCATTTATGTAGGTCAATACAAAAACTCTAAAATTCTATAGGTTGAATCACTTGAGGTATTGAGTCAACAAGTTTTCCATAACTTGATATCCAACGATCCTTCAAATTTTTTGTAGAATAACCCATCATATATTACTCTTGGTATTGGACCGCACTTTAGAAAACATTCCTTCAAGTATTAGAAGCAATGTTTGCATTGTTTGATTAAAGGATGTTCATAATACCACAATTATATTTGACTTGAGTTAGTTGAATCCAAAGTATGTCTCTCTTTACAACCAATTGCCAAATAAGTTTGGTCATATATATTTCTCCGTCCACATTTTGTTTTTGTTTTATCGTAGGAATAAATATTAACATGGTATAATATAAATAGTAGTTACATAGTTCACTTTATTATTTAATCTTAATTAATGCGTCTAAGAAAAAATATATTTAGAGAAAATGACAATCTTTTAAATTGATATGTATACAAAAAATAATAGTAAACTATTAAATTCGTCTTTGACTTTGTAGAATACTACTAAATAGATCCCTAAAATTACATATATTTTAAAAACATCTCATATTTTTTCTTAAGTTACTTATATTAGTCATTGTATCAAATATATGTAATTATAATGTGAAGTCGGATCCCTATATTTAATTAATTAGTATCAATTTAGTCTCATAAATTACTATCGAAATTACAAGTGAAACATTGTTAAAAAAAATCATTAACAAAATGATTGGTGTGAGTAACATTTGACATAGTTTACGGATGTGTTTGAAATATTCAAAATATCAAATATTTATATATAGCGTCACATTATATCATCAACGAATTTAATGGTTTACTCAAAAATTTATTTTGGATTTTTTCTATCTAAATATTTCTTATTTTGATCGTGCATTATACTTGCAAAATGAGAAATATTTGGAGAAATTTCTAGAATAAAAAAAAACTCTAACTAGAGAAAGATGTTAACAAAAATCAACATTTGATATGATTATAACAAAAAAGATGCATATGAATGTTCTAATACATGGTCAAACTAAAAAAAAAATTAACATCTTTTAGAGTAAAAGACAAACCACACTCTATCTACTAACGGTGAATAAGTTTTTCAACGGTGAGGAGTCACAATGACATCAATAGTTGAAGATGACAATAAAAAATGGTTGGCGATGATGAAGAGAATAGTCAAATGACAATAATTATGAACATGAAAAAAAAGTTAAAGAAATGTGTTTTAATAATGTAATTCAAAAAAGATAATTTTTTTGATTTAAATCTTTATTTTTTTAAACTTAATGTCAATTTAATCTATGACTATTCACTAAACTTATATAGAAAAAAATGATAGAACATTCAACCACATATATATATATATATATATATATATATATATATATATATATATACTCACTTAATAGCGGTAACAGAAAAATTAAAGTAAGACACTAAAATATTAGACATTTAATTTAGAAACTTACCTAGATAATTTTTTATTGAGTTAAAAGACGGAAATAGAAGCGTTCCGTTGACTTGGAAGACTAAGAAGATAGTTTATTTTTTTACAAAATAGAGGGTTAAAGTCGTCAAATCAAGAAGCTTCATGTCAAAAGTATATTTTAACTTTTTTTTTTTAAAATTCAGTAGAGACGCACGTGCCAAAGAGTGTGTTGTTAAACGGTGTTGGGTATTGATGTGCCGAATCCGTCAATCCGACGACTCATAACGGAGTCTGAATTATTTCTCATTTTGTTTCGCTTCTTCACTTTTCCCTCCGTCGACGACGTTTCGTTTCCCTGTTGCTCCTCCTCCTCTCAAACTCCACAGATCTGCGTCAAAACCACCGTTTCTGATTGATCTTCTTCCGAAACGCTTCGTCGGATAATTTGGAAGTTGATACACTGGATCGGAGATGCCGGTGGCTGCTTCCGCTGTATACTTCTTGAACCTCCGCGGTGACGTTCTCATCAATCGTCTTTATCGCGACGATGTCGGGTAACAACTCTTCCTTCATTCTCCCTCCCTCTCTCTTAGTAGAGAGATATTCGGTGATGAAATGAAATGAACCGTTTCTATGTGTTGCACTCTTAATCGTGTTATGACCTAATTTTTGTTATATTTCTATTTCCGAGCTCCGATTCTCTAATTAATACGTGCTAGGTTGTATTAGTTGCTAATAAGAAAGCTATTGAGAATGTTATGATCGATGCCTTTGGACTTTCGAACCATTTTTGGTGATTATGGAGAACACTTTAGTGTGATGAAGCTAGGACTAGTTGTGACGAATTTTTTTTCTTTTGTAATGCTCCTTTGTGAAACCCTGAAACTTGTTGATTGACATGTTAGAGGTTAATTTGTGAACCTATCGGGTGACTTATTGTATATTATAATTCATTGCTTTACAGGGGAAATATGGTTGATGCTTTTCGGACGCATATAATGCAAACGAAAGAACTCGGCACATGTCCTGTGAAGCAGATCGGTGGCTGCTCTTTCTTTTACATGAGGATTAGTAATGTCTACATTGTGATTGTTGTCAGCACTAATGCTAATGTAGCTTGTGCTTTCAAGTTTGTCGTAGAGGTATTTACCCTCTGATTTTCATTGCCATTTATCTGATGTTTGGCTTTGTCCATTAAATTGTCATTTGTTTAGATTTGTTCTATCTTTCCTTTGTAATCTTTGTTGCTTGTGCATACATGGCTTTCTTCAGGCATCTTATTCTTGATGCTTGATTATAATTAACAATTACATGTAGTTATGTAAATGGTTGTTGTATGTCTGCTTTTCTTTGTAGGCTGTTGCACTATTCAAATCATATTTTGGTGGCGCCTTTGACGAGGACGCAATTCGCAACAATTTTGTACTCATTTACGAACTTCTAGATGGTAAGTAATCTGCATGTTGATGAATTAAATTCCTTCCATGCTCAATTTTGATATTGTTCTGCAATACATGTCATTGCTGAAAGCAGTGTTGTCAAATAGCAGCGCTATAACTTAGTGCGGAATTTGAATAACTCTCTATTGTTCTGCAATATGCGATTTAGTACAAAGTGTTGTCAAATAGTGGCTATAGTGGTGCTATAGTGCTGTAGCATATCAATTTTTGAATAAACCGCTATTTTCTGTGATGTGAGGTTGATAATATTGACGGAAAGTTAATGCAAGGGTTTTAGTTAATAGTTATGTTAGAAGAATATTTTCTAGCTATGTTCTTATATCTGCCCAAGTTTCTTTAAATGAATTGAAGAGCTTACATATGTGAAAGTTGTGGACCCCTTGCCCAGTATAGCAGCTAAAGTTAACAGCCAAGTAGTGCAGCAGTTAAGCCATTGGCATAAGATCTGGAAGATGCATTGTATAGAAGGGAAAAAAGGGACGAGTGAAGGAAACACAGCGGGAGAGGGTGCAGTTATGCAGGTGGCATTTGAGTGGGTGCAGGAGAGTGTAAAATGGAAGACAGTTAAGAATAGGAATGGGAAGATTTTGAAATCACAGGAGTTAGCCTTGGGAATGGGTAGTAAGTTAGCGTTCAGTAGCTAGTTTTTGTTTTTTATTTTTCTTTTCTTTTACTTCATAATTTCCACTTCTCATTTTATTCTGTAACAGTTACAACATACGATTCTTCACTATCGAGTATCAAACATTATTCATTTGTCTTAGTAGTAAAATACATACATTCTCCTTGGTGTGATTTATTTTCTGGTTTGCCTCAAAAACTGGATGCCCATACTAAGAGAGTGATGCAAGAGCATTACTCTGTGTCTTACAATATTTATGATTTGAGTTTTCTTGAAATACGAAACTCAACATACATATGGCACAATTTATCAAGCTGGACTTTATATGGAAAAAACATAAAGAATCTTCTTGCAAACTATTACGTTTAACTTATTGACCAAAATGATAGTCATAATTCCATCAGCTCTAAAGAATTTAACTAAGTGATTGTGCTCAAGTGGCAAATGAGTGCCAGTTAAGGATGAATCGTTCGGGAGAACGTGAGTTCGAATCATGGCTGGAACAATTGTTGGTCAGCTTTTACTTACCTCCCGGTCGAACTCCGAAATATCGGAGCCCCATTCCTCTAAGAACCGGAGGGTTAAGACCAAAAAAATCAGCTATAGAGGATCTAATGGAAACTACCTTGATCAAAATAGATAATAACCCAGTGAATTGTAATGGAAGTTGCTGTTGTTTCACGCATGTGTATCTGAAACTGCAACAGGGCTCTTGCTTGCTAACTGTATAAGGTGTTTTGCGTTGTGTGTTGTGCATCTATCTATTTGGCTAACAGGTTCAATAACTTTGTATAGCTATAAAAGACCATGTATTGTTTTTGTGACTAAATTTGAACCATTGGATAGATTAGTGATAAGTATTCTCAAATATTTGCAGAAATCATGGACTTTGGTTATCCACAAAATCTTTCACCAGAGATCCTAAAGCTTTATATCACTCAGGAAGGAGTCCGTTCCCCGTTTTCATCCAAGGTTAGTTTGCCCGTGCTATTGTAAATACCTTGAAATAAGGACATGGCCGCGGATGCGACATGACACAATCTTGTTCGTGGCGCATACAAACATGTTTTTTTTATAAAAAAAGGGAATCTTGGAGAATAAAATTTATTCCGATCAATACACACCGAATTAAAAATAAAATGCAAAATAATTTTTTTTTCTCTTTGCAATTCATGTTTTTGCGGGAGGGGAACAGCCCACTGATACCTGTTCGAAATGTGACTCATGTTAGTGGTGCTGTGTGTGTATCCCTGTCCATTTTTTTTCTCTGTTTTATTATTTTCATTTCTTAAGTTTTTGGGGGAGTGGAACAGCCCACTGATACCTGTTGAATTTTCCATTAAATCATTTATTTCATTTTTTAATGTGTGCAATGGTTGGGGCAACAGGCCGCAGAGAGACCTGTTCCAAATGCTACATTACAAGTTACCGGCGCTGTTGGTTGGCGGAGAGAAGGACTTGCATACAAAAAAAATGAGGTGGATTTTATACCATCTGACATCCATCTCTATGATTATTTCCATTCTATTACAAGTTTACAACATTGCATGTTGCAGGTCTTCCTAGATATTGTGGAGAGTGTCAATCTTCTTATGTCGTCAAAAGGTGAGTGATGATCATGACCTTTGATTGTATGTTGCTGTTTTGCTAGATTGTCTGCTAATTGTTTTATGGTTTTAGGTGTTGTTCTGCGATGTGATGTAACGGGAAAGATTCTTATGAAGTGCTTTCTTTCTGGGATGCCTGATTTGAAGTTGGGTTTGAATGACAAGATTGGCCTTGAGAAAGAGTCACAACTTAAATCCCGTCCTACTAAAAGGTAGTTATCATTTGGGCACAATTTCCCCACATTTTTCCTTCCAATAATGTTTTCCTTTTAACATTTTTATTTTTGAAAGTTATGCTTATCTCTTTATCTTATCATAGTAAGTAATATGGTTGCTGTTTTCATTTTATTGTTTTTCCAATTTGGCCCTTTTGGTGTGTTGTACTGAGGAGGCATTATATCATCCTGTGTTGTTTCCTTTATTATTATTCTGATAATATTGTTTTTTTATCATCGTCAAAATTTATTTTGCAGTGGCAAAACTATTGAGCTAGATGATGTCACTTTCCATCAATGTGTAAATTTGACGAGGTTCAACTCGGAGAAGACTATTAGTTTTGTGCCACCTGATGGTGAATTTGAACTAATGAAGTAAGCTCATGCCTGTTGATTCTTGTTTTGTCAAATTTTATGAACCTAGACCCAAAATATTACATGCATACTGCAGTGGGAAAGGGGGCAGGTCGGTAGAAGGGTTTGTAATTCAATCTCTCTGCCCTTTTATTAAACCATTTGTTAGTAACTATTTCAAAGCCACTCTCTGAGTCTCTGTTGACTTTTATACTGGGCACTTGATATCCTATTTCTTGGTAGATCTTTGTCATCAAACTATGATAGGGAAAATGGTTTAGTGCATCTCTATGTTATGATTTAAGTCTTCTGTGAAAGAGCTATGTTTCAGGTAAGACACTCCAACTGGCCACCAAAAACAACATTAAGAGCTTAGTTGAACTGGGATAATATTGCTTAGAACTGCCCAATTTTCATAAATCCAGTTATCTCAGAATAGAGTCATGGCATGCATTGGTGATCTTACTTATGAGCGTCTAGTTCTCCATTTTGTTGAGTTTTACCTATAAGAATTTAACTTATAGGATAGTACCCGATATTTTTGTGGAATTCTACTTTTTGCTTGTGCTGTTCAGTTTCCTGGACTCCTAGTTTCATTTATTTAGAAAGTTGCTTATACTTTGTTTGACCTTGAAAACTATATATCAAACCATTAAAAAAGATTTGGATTGAAGTACTCTTTCATTAGACACGATTCATGATAGGATATGTTGGCGTCAATTGATCCATATACCCAACATCATCGAGTGGGCAAAGACTTCTATCATTGTTGTAATATTGTTATGCTCCCTTTTGTTGTTAGATTATTTTTGTTCATTGATAGTGTTTGTGGCATCAAAGTGATACTCATTTCCTTCTGCATAGTGTTAGCATGAAATTTAAAGCTTATTTTGTAGTTCTGAGAAATCTACTTTAGCATTTTGCATCACTTGGTTTTATGAAAATCACAAGTAATGTAGGATCAGATGAATTCTTAATGGTGCAAGGTTTTTGGCTAAAATAATTTTATATTGTTAGGTATCGTATCACCGAGGGTGTTAATCTTCCTTTCAAAGTATTGCCAACCATCAAGGAACTTGGTCGAACACGGATGGAAGTTAATGTTAAGGTTTGAAAAATTTAATGTTGGAGGTCAAATATAATGAAGGTCGTGTATCCTCCTTTTATTTATTTTGTAACATGTTTTTTTTTTCCAGGTAAAGAGTGTCTTTGGTGCAAAGATGTTTGCACTAGGGGTTGTTATCAAAATTCCTGTGCCAAAACAAACGGCAAAAACAAGTTTCACAGTTACATCTGGCCGAGCAAAATATAATGCAGCTATTGATTGTTTGGTTTGGAAGTACGTGTCTCACTTTATTATGTTTTCTATGTGAAATAAAGGTTATTGAAATTGGCTTACTAAATACGTTTGGGTAAACAACTTAATTAAACGTTTTTTCAATAAGTATTTAGATAAATACTTTGGTATAAGCTATTTTTATAATCAAATAGATAATGCGGTTAAACTATTTTCATGTAAGGTGTATGTTGTTTTCATAAGCTATCTTGGGGAGTTTATTATAATAAGCTAAAAAACTGGTTATGAAAATGTCAAATTATTTAATAAGCTGTCAGATATTTACGCAAGTGCTTATGTCATAAGATGAGGTCAAATAAGCTGGATATAAACTCTTCCGAACGTACCCATACTCAATAAGTGACTTAGTAAAGCGTAAAGCATGTATGCAATATTTTATTGACATTGTTATTCTATGTTAGATTTCTAGTATTTTTTGTTAGGTACAATTTAATATGATTTTCATTGAGTTGTTCCATTTTTAGTTTAAAGTAGTCTTGTGTTTCTGTTTTTCTTTGATTGGTATTGTAGGGAGTAGGTTGTTTCTCAATCTCTCTGTCTCTCTCTCTCTATCCGTTAGTTTCTCTGTACTGTTATTTAGTATCTTTCCTTTTGGTGTAGAGCTTTTCTGACATTCAACATCAATCTTAATTTGCAGGATAAGAAAATTTCCGGGACAAACTGAACCAACTTTGAGTGCAGAAGTTGAACTTATTTCCACGATGACTGAAAAGAAATCATGGACTAGACCACCAATTCAGATGGAGTTTCAGGTTTGTTATCAGTTACTTCAACACATTCCATGACATAGGATGAAACTACGTTATTACGTTAGAAGTATTTGCGGAAGCTTATTAATGAAATTTGTCAGATATGTATTTTCCCCTCTAGCTTAATGTCATGTTAATTATATATATGTGAATGAGTGAAGTTCTGGATCAGGACCCGTGTGTTCATGATTAGGTTTACATATACTCTGTTGTTTCACTTTGCACTGATAGACACAGTTGGCAGTGTATGCACTTCCTCTTTTTCTCTTGATAAAAATTCTTTTTTAAATTCCCATTTCATTTTGGATAACTGTTGTTGTGGATATTGTTCCTCTGCTGTGTGTAAAACTTCTGAAGTAGTAGGTAACATTCACCTGTATAGTATGTCTCTCCAAACTTGTCATATTTTTTTTATACAGTAGCTTGATCTACCTGTCTTATATTTGTTAATGCAGGTTCCCATGTTCACGGCATCTGGTTTGCGTGTCCGTTTTCTTAAGGTATCCATCCTGTATTAATATGCTCTTGTTTTTTTTTCCTTTCACATTTTTATTGAACTAATTGGTTTTGATCTAATTTTCTCTCTGAAGGTGTGGGAAAAGAGCGGGTACAACACTGTTGAGTGGGTTCGCTATATTACCAAAGCAGGATCATATGAGATTAGGTGTTAGACCCATTGGGATTGCGGGTTTCAAACGTCAGGGATTAATTGGTGGAGATGTATGCAATCTCAAATAATTAAAGGTGCAGTTCAATGTAGGTATCCCCTTATTGAGGGTTTTTTTTTGTAAGTTTGAGGCGTTTTTCATTCATTATATTTTGCGTGTGAAAAGTCAGTATAATATTTTTGTTTCCAAGGTCCGCTTGTTAATGGAAACTTGAATTGATTCTCTCTATATCTCCTTCCCTGTAAACATTGTATTTTATTTTCATGATAATGTTTAATGAGTGATGCGTTCTGTAATTTACGTGTCACATTTAATGTTGCGTTGATACATACTATTAGATTACAATACAATACAGACAGTTTTGGGTGCAATGGATGAGTGGTTTGATGTAATGGTTCACCATGCGATTCTTAATTTTAACCACAATTCCTTGATTTGTATGAGAGTATCGGATATTTTGGTTTTTAGTAGGAGAAATTTGAAGCAAATTTGTGGAAGAAAAATGATTTCCTATAAACCCTAGGGTTTGGGGTATATGCAACTTTTTTTTCTTCTGATATAATATATGCAATTTTTTTTTTTTAAATATATAAACCCAAGAACTCTCACAGTGCATTCCAACAGTTGGGAATGAAAGCCTCGTCCGATGACAATATTTACCACTAACGTTTTATTTTTACTCAAATATCTACTAACGTTCTTCACATGAATTTGACAAAAAAATTGACACTAGTAAAGTTAAATGTCTAAAGTCACTATTTAAAGTTACGAGACTAAACAATAAATATAAAGAATAAAAATGTATTAAGGCATTGTTTTATTATTTCTCTTTTATTTATTATTTATTTCAATCGTTTTTTGACATCATTTTTTTTCATAATTTTGCAAGTTGAATCATTAACTGATTTGATTTTTTTCAACTCAAAACTTGTACACCGGACCATCAGTTTTTACTCTAATAATAACAAAAAGAATTGTAATAACATGAATAATAATAATAATAATAATAATAATAAGAGTTTAAATAAAAATAATAACGTGATTCTTTAAAAAATAAAAATAAATAATTCTTAAAAAAATAATGTGATAGATGAGTTATGCAGTGGAAAGGTCAGTAGCAGTGGTCCTTGATATGTATTGGTTGGTGATACATAGACATATACATACATACATAGCCTAAGCCAAGCCAAGGCAAGACGTAGTTTGTTGTTTGTTTTCCGTCTTCCTGAGTAAGAAGTAAGAAGCACAACAACAAAATATTATCACAGACTAGATAGACGATTTGACCTTCTGCTGCGGCGTCGTTTTCTATTGATGGGATTTTTCAGAAAACTAGGTGAATTGTTAGGGTTTTCTAAGGAAAACGTCCACGATCACGATTCCAAAGATGAACCTAACGATGAACCCTCCGCTCAACCTCGTCCCACACACTTTCGCGTCAAAGAAACCGGCCTTCCTCGTAGAGGTTTTAGCGTCCCTGCCCAGGTTGTTATCGATCGTCCTCAACTTGGTCCCATTCTCTCTCCTTCTACCTCCGGCCACGGCGGAGTTCAGGTCCTCCCTTTCATCAATTTTTTATCTAATTGGGGAAACAATTAATTACTCTATGATTTGCGATTTCAGCTTTTTATTTATTTATTTATTTAATAATGCAACTTAATTAACAAAAATAGGTAATAATTACTCCTTTGTGCATTCGCGACATTAATGGCCGTTATGAACTCTGAGTTACTTCACTTTATTAATCAGATTAGTAGGATGACGATCTAATAAACTTAACGAATTCATGTTTTGAATCTTAAAATTGTACAAGTTGGAATTGAATGGTTTTTCAGCAGAGGCTAGTAATGTTTTTCATTCAGTTGCTATAGACATGAAGGCTTGTATGTTTGAGAAAGAGCTGTTTGAGTTCTTTGCTTGGTTTCACTTCTTGAATTTGAGACAATCGTTCCTCTGTTGAGTCAATTTTTAGTGTTAGTATTTGATTTTGTGAAAAGCTCATACAGTCCTTAAGTAGTTAAATTTGTTTCTCTCAAGTTCCTTCTTCTAGAGTTGAAATATGCTCTTGACTTCTAGATTGTTATGTCATTCATTATCGTTGTTGGAAATTGTTTTATCAAATCAGGAAAATAGGAAGTAGGCATTAAATAATGGCATATTGTGGGTCTAATTTGGATTTTGGATAACTATTTTTGTCCTCATTTTTCGTGTTCTGTTAAACTCAAGTAACTTACCAAGTAAGCCTTTTGTTTCTTGCTGCTTGGGGATGTTTTATGAGCTTTCCGTGAGCACATCAATGGGATTGACAGCAATTATCTTTGTTTGTATGGACTTCGAACATAATTAGGTAAGGAGAATATGGCTGATGGTGTAATGTCTAATTAAATCTTGGGCCCATGCATTATTATATTATACTGGATTTAGTTCGTCTATGTGTATTATCAAGTTTAATCTGCTATCTATTTCTTCACTAAGATCACATGAACGGGATGAAACTAACGATTTCTTCAAACCAAAACACGTGTGCATTGCAAGTTTGAAAGGTTAATTATTTCAAAACTTGAATTGGTATTTGGTAATGATAATTTTTTTGATGATTTTCTTTCTACCATGCCTTGTTTCAAAAAGTTCACTTATTTGTTCTGTGCATAATCAGCACCCCGTGTCCTTGTTTGGTGATCGGGAATTCCCTGGACAGTAATATGTTTGTACAAGTTAGGATAACCGAACAATTTGATCTCACTGTCAAGGTAAAAGGACTCAAATAAGTGCAGATAAAATAGGGAAGGGGGAACTTGGTTTATACTTTATATGCCATTTTTAGTACTTGGGTATCAATTTTTATTATTTATTTTCTTGAGGTTCAGTATGGAAGAATTACAATAGTTATTAATGAATCTTCAGAAAATAAATGGAAAAAATAATCAAATTGAGTTGCCGCCATGCTGGTTAAGCTAATATATTTAGACAAACATCTTAATTGAGTGTGTGTAGTATAATCACTTATCTTATATATGTTTATGTTTAAGTTATTTGTATGACAAGATAAAATAAATTCAAATTGTTTTTATATAAGCTATTTTCATAAACTATCATGGAGAGCTAATGGAAATAAGCTGAAAACAACGCATAAACATGTCATAAGTTGTTTTGTATGCTCTACCAAACAGTCTTACAAATGCTTATGCTAGTAGATAAACTCAAATAAGTTAATCCATAAGGGCTTTCATTGTTCAACCACTTTCTGAAAATTGTTAACCGCTAGTGTGACTAATGGTCCTTGTGTTGGAAATATTTTTACTAGGAGTTCTTAAATATTAATTCTTCTAAAAGCGTTCTCACGCCGGTATATTAGATTTAGGTCATAGTTTGATTTACAGCTCGAGCTGGCAATGTTGAAAAGCATTATACCTTGAGCCTTATATTTTTTGTGCTACACTTTTTATCTCCATTGCTTGCCCTTTTGTGTTTCACTGTAGAGTGGATGCTAACTCTCTTAATTTTGCAATACAAATACCTCTTTTTGAACTCTTGCCTCTGAATCTGGTGCATATACTTGTCAGTTATCTCAATTATTTGAGCTGCATGATTAGATAATTTTTCCTTTCTCCAGTACTTTGCATCTAGCAGGGGTCTAATATTTCTGGGTTCTTGTGTTTTACTTCATCAGGGTATGGGGTGGTATGCAAAGCATCTTAGGATAGATAAAGATGGAGACGTAGCAAATAAATTCCTTGATGAGGTTTCTTCAGATACGCTTGCATTGTCCGCCGATCATCATAAAGCACCAGCAAGGTTTAAACTGAAGCATGACACTAGGCCAGTCAAAGTGAAGAAACAGGTCCTATCATCGGATGGGAAAATTCAGCAGTGTGTGGAACACCAGGGTAGATTGCAATGGGTATAAATAATCTTTTAGAAATTGATCTGGCTATTCATTCGTTGAACTTTGATTGTTGTGCATACGGTTGGAACCAGTAGTTGAAACGCTAATTTTATCACCGAGCCTTACTTTATGGTTACTTTTTTTTCCCTCTTTGTTTACGTCTTTCACAGTTTCACTAGTATGAATATGCCTGGGATTTGCTTCATTTGGGAAAAGTATGTTGGAGTTAAATGTACTACAATTTATTTAAGGAGGATGCTCATCTCACCCCCAATAAATGCGGTGATTTCCTGGATCCCACAATCCAGTAGTGTTTTTTACGCACTTGAGTAAATATCGGATTTACTCGGAGGCGGATGAACAATTACCTTTATTAAAAGGCAATTCTACCCTACAACTGAGATAAGGAACCTCAACTCTAAGCTATATTACGGAATCTGGGTTAAGTTGTTAGGTCTGGCGGTTGATATTTTTTTGGTACAGACATTGAATGATGTAAAAGGGTGTGTATTTGGTGAGCAGGACCATGTATAAGAAGATTTATGATGCAGGGCATGATGTTTATCAAACAAACAATATCAACATTGTGTTTAGCAAATCTTGATGTCTTGGGCTAACTCATTAGGAAGTCGTAAAAATGCTTATTTTTCCCTTTCCCGACAATCCAAAGTGAAAACATTGAACGTATTGTCATTGGGGCGATGACTTGCTAATTACGAGTGGCATTGTTTAACAAGTCTAAACAAGTAAAATTTTATGAGAAATTGCATATTTAATAGATTGAAAATTGATATACTTGAACTTTTCAAAAAATAATTATTTTGTTTACAATCTTAAAAACTCATTTGCAAGTTCCTTTTTTTTTATAACTAAAATTTTATGTATGATTTTTTTTTGTCTTAAAAGGATACTAAATTCTATTAGAATTAATTTATACAAGTGTGAGGTTCCAGATTTACATTTGAAATAAGATATCTAATTTAACAATATCATCATTTGTCGGTTGAATTAAAACTTAAAAACTACATATGTATTTTTTTTATAACATGACATTATATCAATACAAACAAAAATATCAATTATGAATGCTCTCTTCCTTCTCTTTTTTTTTTCCTTCTCTCCTTCTGACTCCCAAACAAAATATATTCCAAATATATTTCTGTAGTACTTATATTTGTACCAAAAAAGTCTATAGTACTTATATCTATTGAGGACACCTGATGAGCCAATCTTACTTCGTTTATGGCATATTGGGTTAAAAATGAAGCCATATAAAAACTTATGGTAAAACTTAATTAGTGCATTGAGCAAGTACTAGCTAGTAGTGCACAAGGCTCATCCGATTTTTGGACAATTGTAATACACACCAAAGTATAAGAAACCAACAAACACCTTAAATAGACCCAGTTGTTAGGGGTTGTAGATGCAGGACAATAATAGCTGCATAAAGTGCCTAAATTTAATTGAATTATTTGATTTGAAGCTAGTCTGAACATGACAAATGGCAATTTGTTAATGGAGCCATATGGTGAAATATGAGCTTCAAATGGATGGATGAAGTCATGAAGAAGTTGGAAATGCACGAGAGAACCGCTCACTAATAATATAACAAAAATAAAAGAAATCAGTCCCCAGCTGTTTGAGGACAACAGTGTACACATTTTTGAGTCAATAAAGTAATACTAAGGTTAATATCATCAACAAGACAGTTCACACGGTTGTTTCTTCAAATTATGGACATTAATTATTTTATTGGTTATAGTTATATTTTGTGTTTTCCCGTGAAGCCAAAGGACTCAACACTCAAGTTATTGTAAATCTGGCAGCTGCACTATTCAATGCAAATATCAAATTCACATTGTATTTCTCAATCACTTAGAGTTAGGTCCACCAAGGGCAAGTAGTGCAAACTACAACTCTAGATTCTAGAATTTATCTATATATTTATTTTTAAGAATTTTTTTTCCTATTGCAAAATTTGATACCTCTATTCTATTTTTTTTTTCTTTATAAATTGATATAATCTTACACAGATCTTTACTAGTTATTAGTTTATAAAAAAAGATCGCAATAAAATATAAAAGAATAATTGAGCATTCATAATAAATTGTTAGACGCGTTGCAATTTTAAAAATTATAGATGTCGATTATTAGATAAAAATTGAACGATTTTAAGAATAAATTATATTTTAGATTAGATTTGGCGAAGTCTTAAAATAACTTGTTTTGTCTCAAATAATGGTTAAGATTCAATAAATCATGGACAACGCTCCCCTCATTTTTTTCTAAAAATTATAGACAATTCGTATTGCATTGTACTTTTTTGTACGTGGGCTTGGTCGGGTAATAACCTTGTAATAGCTATGGTTTAGGACAATTCTAAGCATTCTTTCCCATTTTTAGTGGTTTATACATGTTCCCTCCTAATAAATTGATCACCTTATAAAAGTAAACCATGACAATAAAACCATCAAGGTGACAAACAAACAATTATTCACCACAAAAAAAAAAAAAAACAATGATACTAGTGTATATAATTTGAGAGTTCTACACTTTGCTGACTTCTAAAAAGCAGCTATGACTTTATATGTTACTTTATAATGGAATACACGTGAATGTAAAAAATGACACAGCCAACTTCTTCCTACCCTTAACTCTATAAAAATACAAACATGCTTGTTGAACAAAATTGGGTTTCTTAGAAGTCATTCCTTATATCAAGACTCCCCAAACAAAAATATCATATGATATTTTAAAAATATTTTGATTTATAAATGTTCTCTATAGTGCATGTTGGAAGTGGCAAGGAAATGACAATGGGAGAGAGTGAGATTAATGAGAATGGAAGAGTCATTGGGAAGTGGAGGAAAAGTGTGCATGTTTTTGGTGAGAGGTTAAGGAGATTTCCTTGTTTGATTTGGAAAACTATATGGAACATTGGATATGAAGATCCAAGAAGAGTGATTCATGCATTCAAAGTTGGTTTGTCACTAACTCTAGCTTCTCTGTTGTATCTTTTGGAGCCACTTTACAAAGAGATTGGACAAAGTGCAATTTGGGCTGTTATGACTGTTGTGGTTGTGCTTGAGTTCACTGCTGGCAAGTTTCTCTCTTAAATCTCTATTCAATTCTTCTCTATGTACTTGTTTGTGTGTGTGTGTACCTATCATAGTTGCATGTGTTTGAACTTTTTTTAAAGTTATTGTTAACTAACCTGCTACTAATAGTCATGTTACGACTGTCTTCGAGGAGATTTGAACTCTGTCTCTTGAAGTTATAAGGTCAAATTCTTACCACTGAGGTGACACCTCGTGAAAGTTGTCTTTGAACTTGAAGACCTTTATTTTTAAAACTATTTTTTTTGTTTGCAGGGGCAACTTTATGCAAAGGGCTCAACAGAGGATTAGGGACACTGTTAGCTGGATTACTAGCATTCTTTGTTGGCTATATAGCAAATGCATCATCTGATAGGGTCTTTCAAGCTGTTATCATTGGTGCTGCAATTTTTCTTATAGGTAGGTACATTTCTCACATGTATAGCTTGATTCCTTGTATTTACGCAATCATGAGATCTCGATCGTTGGTTAAAATATTAGACTTGAATGACTTATATTCGGACTTCATCAAATCGGTTTAAAAATACATTTCAAAATATAAGCATCCAATCTTCATCAGTCATGCGTGACTACATGACATATGAGAGAATCCAAATTGCATAGTTATGCGTCTCAATTTCAAATTTTCAATAGTAAATAGGCAATAAAATTAATAACTATAATCACAAATACTTTATAAAAGACTAAACATTATTCTTCTTAATGTATGGTTTCTGCGGGTTTGTTATTGCAGGAAGTTTAGCTACTTATGTGAGGTTCATTCCTTATATAAAGAAGAACTATGACTATGGTCTAGTTATATTTCTCATGACGTTTAACTTGGTTGCTTTGTCAAGCTACCGTGTGGACAGTGTCTTGAAGATAGCACAGGATCGCCTATACACCATTGCCATAGGATGTGCCATCTGTCTTATAATGAGCCTATTGATGTTTCCAAATTGGTCAGGAGAAGATCTCCATAATTCTACCGTTTTCAAGCTTGAAGGCCTTGCCAAATCTATAGAGGGTATGCAAATTTCTAATTACATTTAGTACTAGTTTCATCTATGTAACACACTGACATTTCATAATAAAGATGTGTATACTGTCTGACACGTGTTAGTATCATAAATTAATATGACACTGACACATGTGAATTACATTCAATTTTCTTAAGTTATTATCGAGCAGCTACATGTTATTGTCCGCATTGTGTCTGATATCTACGTTGCTACTAGACAAGTGTTGGTATTTTATAATATACATTTTCTTTTTTCCATATGCAAAGCAAATTATCATAATATCATACCTTGTGAATTTTACCTTGTAAATCTAAATCAACACATAGTCGAGGTAAAATCTTGCAGCTTGTGTAAATGAATACTTTTATGGAGAAATTGATAGCCCTGGAGATATCAAATCGTCTGAGGATCCCATATACAAAGGTTATAAGAATGTTTTGGATTCAAAATCCATTGATGAAACACTGGTTAGTGTCCATGTGATATTTCTATGTTCATGTTAATACATTAATTCCTTTGGCATTTTATGAAAAGATATCTTACATTGCTTCTGTTTTGAATTGGCAAGGCATTGCATGCAAGTTGGGAACCAAGGCATTCAAGGTACTGTCATAGATTTCCATGTCAGCAGTATGTAAAAGTTGGAGCTGTTCTTCGCCAATTTGGTTACACTGTGGTAGCTCTACATGGCTGTTTGAGATCAGAAATTCAGGTAACTCTAGAAAATTTCGAGACCCTTCAACTTCAGATACTAATTTTGTGAGTTGGAACCAGTTTGAATCAATTGACCTTAATAGTTAGATTTGATGATTCTTAGTCAAATTTAATTAGTATATACTGTCAATTTGAATCATTTGGCCTCAACAGTTGAATGCATGTCTAAAACGTTTTTATTGCATACAAATTTAGTCCTTCTTAATCCCATATTATATTCATTATCTTGAAAATTTTATTTTAGACACCAAGATCTGTTAGAGCCATGTTCAAGGATCCATGCATAAGACTAGCAGCAGAAGTATCAAAAGTGTTGATAGAACTTTCCCACAGCATAAAAAACCGTCGCCATTGCTCGCCTGAAATACTCTCAGATCATCTTCATGAAGCTTTACAGGACCTCAACACTGCCATAAAGTCACAACCTCGTCTCTTCTTAGGCTCCAAACACAAGCACAACCAATCTAACAACATGCTCAAGGTAGCTGCTTCACAAGTTGATCAAGGTAGATATGGAAAAGCCTCTGGATTCTCCTTATCAAGTGTTAAAACTGATTCTTGTGCATTGTTTGAATGGAAAACGAAAAGAGTTTCATCTGAGGAATACTCAAAGGAAACTGAAAGAAAGTCTTTGAGACCTCAGTTGAGTAAAATTGCAATAACTAGCCTTGAATTCTCTCAGGCACTTCCTTTTGCTGCTTTTGCTTCTTTGCTTGTGGAAATGGTGGCGAAACTCGACCTTGTTATTGAGGAAATTGAAGAACTTGGGAGATTAAGTTGCTTTAAAGAGTTTACACCTGGTGATGAGATTGTTGTGACTTGTGAGGAACCCCTAGTTGATGTGTCAAGGAACAGCTTACCTTCTCATGGAATGGAATAGATTAATTAGGTGATGGAATCAGAACCATTGGTGCATTATTTCATGGATATATGCTTATGCATGGTTTTTCATTTGATCAATGAATGATTGTGATGAACTAATACTAAACATGAATTATTTGAGTATGTTTTAGACTAGTTATTTATTATTAATACTCAGTAGGGAAATAGAATGTGAAGAGGAACAATATATATAATAAGTCTTCATTCATTATATAAGATCTTTTATATGAATCCACACATACAATGACTAATGTAAACCAAATTCAGATGAAATCTATAAAAGGGATTTCACTTGAGAAACCTACACAACAGAATAAATTATACATTAACCAAGTCAAAAACAGTTAAAAAAGAGAATGGTTTCTGTCTAGTGCATATGAAGGGATTGTACTCATTAATCATTATGTGTCCCTCAAAGACAAACATTAAAAGGCGTTGTCTTTCAGATCCCTTCTTCTTTCATGTTGGGAAAACCTGGAACCCCACATTGAAAAGAGTTTATAAAGAAAGACACTCCTCACCTTACAAACTGATTTTGTGAGGATCAGTTACACCAAATATAAAAACCTTATACCTTACATCACAAACTATAATATGTAGTCTTCCTACATGCAACCATATACCACTAAGCTCTCCTAAACTTCCATGACCTCTTGTTTGGTAACTTGTATTCCAAGAAAAGAAAGGAGAATGTTAATCTTGTTCCTTTACTTTTCAAAATTGCTTTGGGTTCCCAAATGAATGAATTTGATCATAGCATTCATACGGCAAGTCCATGAAGCTTCCTTGTCCTGAGTAAGGTGATATGCAGCCGATTCGACTGAGAGTGTCAGAAAATTCAATTTCCGCATTAAAATTTGAGTAGGATGAACTAGGTGAAATTTCAGTATTTTCAAATGATTGCCATGGTGTCATTGCACTCAATAAGTCATGTTGTTGAGGAAAACATCCAACAACATCTTGTACTTGCACTTGAGAGTAGTCCTGCCAAATTGGAAGAGGAAAAGTGTAAGAAGAAAGAAACATCTCTAACTAATATCTATCTAATAAGTCTCAATTCTCAAGTTGTTCCTTCTTTTACAGTAGTACCTTTGAAGAATCAAGAATCATGTCAGGGGAGAGCCAGAAGCTTGAAGGATTGGTATCAGAGGAAGCTTGCTCAAATCCAGCCATAAGAGGCACATTGCCTGAGAAATCAATAGGACTTGAATAAAGACTCTCACTGCCACTGCACAGTTGACTTGCTTGAGAAGAAACCTCATTCCCATTGGTGGAAATGGAATTGCTCCCATCATTAGCTTTAGCCTTCTTTCTTCCTTGCCCTTGGGAATCATTGGATTTCTCATTCTTTTTAATAACTCGGCACAAAGCATAAGCACCCTACAGTAGTGATCAATAAGAAGAATTGATTTTGTAAAATTAATTTTATTTGAATTGATTTTTAAGGTGAAGTAATTTGTTTGAATGTTTTTGATATGAAAGCAAGTATCAATGACATGTTGGACAGACAAAATTATGATGATTTCTGTCGTGAAACCAAATACACACCGAAGAGAGAGTTTTACCTCTGAGCCTTGGCAAGGATCATCACAGAGGCGATATTCATGCATGACCCAGTTGGTTCGATCGCCTAAAGGCGCCCTTCCACAGTAGAACACCAGGGTCTTGCGGTAACCTGTCACGGTCTCAATGGAAATGAATGGACTAGACTCACACACAACCTTCCTATCTTTTCCTGTGGCTTTCCAGTAGCCAGCTTTGGTGGCTCTATTTGTCCTTGATCCATTTGGGTACTTTCTATCCCGTGGACAGAAGAAAAACCATTCCATATCTCTTTTTGGTAAGAAAGATTTCTCTGCATTCATTCCACACATTCCCCACAAATTAGACTTCTCATAAATTTCCTTAGTAGTTAGCACAAACAAACAAGTTACAACAACAATCCCAACTATAAAGGAAAATAATTAACAAACGCACACAAGAATACACACACTTAATCAGAGTTCAACCTATAGTGTCTACTTCTCCTACATCAGAGTGGCTGATGTAGTTTTTCTATTATTCAATTCTTAGGATTACAGAATACAATGCAATCTTTAAATAGCACGGTTCAGATTACAATATTATCCTTAAACCGTACTGTAGGACCTTCACACCCTCCACCCTCTTAGTCTATGTGCTTTTAGTATGTTAAGTTCGAACTTCTACCCACTTATCAGTCAATTCAAGCCATACTCAACAAAACAAAAGATTTCTTTTCATTTTTTCCAACCTTAGACTAAAAAATCCCATTGAGTCAACTTTTACAGCCTAAAAGTTTTCAAAGATTAATCAATAAAGAAAAGTAACAACAAAACAAAACACTGCTTTCAACTTTCTAGCACTCATAAAGTCTCAGTTCACACTCTAGCATGAAAGTTTATTTTGTTTTTCTTCAAAATAGTTCACTAACTACACATCAACCATGCAAATGAACAACATGTGAAATTGAAGATGACATACCAGGTAACTCCCAAGGATCAAATTTGTAGAAATCAATGACAGGAATAACTTCAAGTTCAATTTCAAGTCCTTCAACTTTTCTTTTAAGGTAATATCCTATCAATTCTTCATCAGTTGGGTGAAAACGAAAACCAGGAGGCAGTGAAGCCCCTCCCATTCTTAATTCTTTACTAATAAAGAAAAGTGAAACTGAAAATACAAAAAGCTTCACTATGAAATATTAAAAAAAACAAATCCAAATATTTTGGACAATGTGCTAGGTACCAAGACTATACCTATCAAAAATCTGAAAAATCCAAAAATAAAAACTTTTGTCTACAATATAATTTTTATCAAGAGTTAGGTGACATTTCAACGGAGTGCATGTATTATGTGCCAGAATCATTGTATTAAAAAAAAAAATTCAAGTGCTCTTATTATGAACCAAACTACAAAAGTGCTATTATTACTAAAAAAAAAAGATAATTTTTTTTTCCAAAAGTGAAGGCTTTATAAAGGCCCAGAAGTTAAAATACAAGAAATTGAAGTGTGTTTGGTGAAACTAAAATTGGGTTGGAGAGAAAGAGAAAGTGGTGAAAAGAAGAGAGAGTAAAGTAAAAGAAGTGGAGTGAGGTATATATAGGATTTGGGAAGGGAACAAATAGTCCAAAATCATACACAACCGAAAGTGTTCGAGTTGAGATTGCTTGTCCCAAGAGGACCCAAAATTCCAAAGCAAAATGGCCCACCACTTCTAAGATCAAACCTTTTTAGTGTTCACACATAGAAAGTTCAAGTATACTTAATTCTGCTAGCTCCAAATAATTTGTGACCGTTATTTGTTGGTTGTTGCTTGCTAAGAGGTTCATCTATTTCCTCTTTACCTCATTTCAACAAACAAACAAACAATGGATTCAACAACTCAGACATTATTTTTAGTGGTCTAACATGAAAACATTAGTGCATAAAGTAGACAAAACTACATCCAATTTTGAACGGTTAACATTCACGTTTAAAACTATAAATCTGAAGTGTGACTTGAGTAGAATATAACATTAGTGTTTGAATTGAATCTAAATCATTATTATAAAATTGTCTTTTGAGTTAATAATGATTTTTATTTATACACTCAAAAAAACTTTATATTTCATCCGATATATAGAATTCTTAACAATTATATCTTCAATTCATCAATCTAACCCCAAGATTATATCAGAGTGTTTGTTACAATATCTAATATATCCAAATTAGCATGATATTTTTTAATTTTTATTTAAGATTATGACCTTGTTATCATCAATGCAATTGTGGTACAAAATGATTATAATATATCATTCAATTATCATGTAACAAATTTATAATAAAAGTAGACTAAGAATAAAATTGGTACGACAGTGTAAAATTATAAAAATAAAAGATTAATTTGATACCAAAATAATTATAAAACCTATTTAAAACTTAAAATGAAGTTAAAAAACTTATTTCTCCATATAATATTTCTATGATGCATATTGTTGTACAAAGCAATTATATTAATTGTTGTAAGGAGAACAATGAATATAATTATGTGGAATATGGGACTCCTTGTCGCTGCCATGAGCCTCAAGTTTTTTCCATGTCATCCTGAGTCAGATTGAACACTTTACCTTATTTTTTATTCAGGTGATTGTGTCATCAAGCGGGTCCAACAACAACCTTCCCAAAAGGAAAATCTCCAAAAGGGTTTAATAAGTTTTTTTTTTTTTAATAAAAATTTCAGAGGTTCTTTTCTTGTCATGAATTCACATTGAGGTGTTTAACTTAAAGGAATCATGCTAAAACTCCTGTTAGTGGGACCAACCACATACTATTTGGTGAGTAATTAATTGAATGTTTTTTTTCATATATGAGAGCAAAAGGACAAAAGGTTAAAACTAAAGCTTGCTTTAACACCTCATTGTGTTAGTTCATTATTTGCTTTATGGGATACATTTACCAATTACCCCTTAATTACGAATCTAATCCCTACTTATTTGTGGAAGGTATTTGTATTTGTGTTGTGAAAAAGTAAAGCACGAGCTTTCCTTAATATGTAAGTTGGGTGAGAGTAAGAAGATTAGGAATAATTGTGCCATTTTAAAAAAAATTCAAATACTAGTTCATATCATACTCCTTCCATTAAACACTAAAATACAACCTTATCAGGAAAGTTCAATTTTTTAACAACACTTTTTTTTGTTAAATGCTTATGATTACGATGAAAAATAATAAAAGACAAGATGTTAAATATATTGGAAAAAAGTCTATCGTACTATATAATATAAATTTGATTTATTTATCTATTTATTCCTTCTTTTAATACTCTTTATAAAATTTGATAAAATTCAGATTTTAAGTTCTATTTCAATTACAGATAGATGATGATATTATTATATTAAACTCCTTGATATGAATTTGAATTCAGGGTCTTGTAGTTGTGTGGGAGTTTTTAGTAGTGATTATATCACGTCATCTATAAGCAATTTTTTTTTATAGAATTCTATCTATTTTTAATATGAAACTTAAGTTTTTTTTAATATATCATCTCGCGTTCAATACTATTAAGTTTCGTGCGTGTATATAAATAATAGGTGATTTGATCGATATATTATGATACCATTTAAGTAATATAAGAACTTCTTTAGGCCATGAAAACCCAAAAAATATTTATTCTTAATAAATAAATTTACTAATTATAATATTTATTTATTATATATGTTATATATTTAACATTTTTCGCAAAAGGACATGTATTGCAAAGTGGCACAATGGTAACATAGATTTTGAATAACCAAAGGGCTTTAGATTGTGAAGTTATGCCACTACATCTTAAGTTTATATATTGAGTTTAATTTATTCTTACAAAGTCTTGCTAACAATATATACTAGTAATGTTTAGTCCTCCCTAACTAACATCCAACTTGAGTTAAGTGTGATTAATGAAGCAAAGACGTTGAACAAAAGCTTTTTCTTTTCAACACTTGGGCATCAAATAAAGAAAGCATAAGGGCCCAAGCACTACAAATTATTTTGTCCTTATTAATTATTAATTAATTGATGAGCACTAAGATGTTTTGTTGTTTGAACATTGGTCTATTATTAATTAATTATATGTAGACAAAGCAGTAATCAGAGAGGAGGGGTGACATCATTTTTAAGATGTGAAAAAGGCAAAAGGAAGTGTGTTCCCTTTGCATAGTTTTCTATTTTGAGAATGATCGATGCGATTTTCATATTTTGGCTTTTCTTGTAGTATAGCTCTACTTTATTAACCCATTGATATTTTGCATTCACATTAGGATTTAGGAATTGAATGAAACAAACTAAAAAAAACACCAAGTTCACCACAAAAAAGTTAAGAAAACTAAAAGAATGGCTATGATATAGAAATAGACAGAAAGTCCACAAATATCGATAATGTTTTTGACACAAATTTGTCACCACTTTAATTCTGAGTTTGCAAGATCTTATCGTTATCAAAATAATAAATAATAAACTACATATACCGGAGAAGATATCAAATCTTTAATCTACGTGGTTTTTATTTTACAAAACAAAAACTAACCCATATCATCAATTGTGAATGAAAATATGAAAAGAGAAAGATCGCTAGCAAAAATAATTAATAGTGATGGGAGAGAAGCTAAACAACTGTATCATGGGGAAATGGAAATACGACCTTATCTTCTTGTGTTTGTCTGCTCCTTTCGGTCTATTAATTATATTTTATTACTATTATTATGTGATCTAATATTTTTTTTATCAATCAAATATTAATATTAACTACTATTATTAATAAAATTATTTTATCATTAAAATTAAATCAACTAATATTTTTCTTAAAAATTATTACAAATTCAACTAATTTTTAATGAGACGAAGTGAAGATGAAATGCTTGATATTCTTATCACTACGCACTTTCACCTGATTCCGTTGGTCATTAAAAGTTATTTTAGTAATAAGTGGTGTGCATGGTAAAAACGGAGGGTGTGAGCTAGCAATCACCATTTCATGTTGGACTTTCAAATGAGTTTTGTACCGTGTAAACCCCCACCCCATTTTATCTCCTACACCCCTAACTTTTTTTAAAAACTATTTTTTCGTTGTTTAATTTGTATAAGACTATTTTGTCTTTGTTTAATTTGTATAAAATTATTAAAAAATTTACCATTTCAGTTTTTCACCTCTCACTTTTGAAAATTATAAAATTTTCTTAACTTTCAAAATAATATCCAAGTAAATATTTTGATTTATTCGAAATTTTTGTGAAATTGAAAACTTTCGAAATGTAATTATGCAAAAAAAAAATTACTAATTTTAAAACTTTGAAAAAATACTAAACTTTCGAAATAAAATATTCCAGAAAATTTTGAAACTTCTAAAGTATATATACTTCAAAAATTTCAAACTTTCGAAGTAATTTCATTTCGAAAGTTTTAGAAGTTTCGAAACTTTCAGTTTTTTAAAAAAAATTATTGATGTATATATAATTAAAAATATATTTTGAAAAAAAAATTATAATATTGTTATTAATATTATTTATTACTATTTTTGAAATTAGGTATGAGTAGAGTTGAAGTTTCTGCTTCAAGAACGATTATAGATTCTATAGAAAAATTCATCACCGATCAGGTATTATTATTACTGATAATCCATCACCGATCAAATTTTTAATATAACGATATATTTGATGTTTTATTTGAAACATATTTTGTATGTAGTTCCCTCTCGAGAAGTTGTATTTGAATGGGAAAAAACCATTAGATGGCAAAATAAAATTTTAATTGTCACCATTCGATTAGATAAAGCAACTGGAAAAGAGGGTAAAAAAAGACAAATTAATTTTGGGATGTAAAAGAGGTGGAAGATATAAATCAAAATCAAAATCAACAATAACTTGTTCTCATAAGAAAAGTGTCTGTTTACTCTCAGATGTATACCGTGAAATGTCGTTGAAGGATAGAAAATTAGTGTTCGTTGTGGGACACACAATCATGATTTACTTGATACTATTACCAGTCATTCTTATTTGAGGGCGTTTAAACGAAGAAGAGAGGAAATTTGTCAACAACATGACAAAGTATAAGCTTGCACCCAAATTCATTTTAAATGCTTTGAAAGAAAGAAATAAAGCTAATCTCACAATTCTCACTCAAATATATAAAGCAAGGAGTATTTATTGATCATCATTAAGAGGTTCGTACACATAAATGCAACATCTATTGAAGTTAATACAACAAGAAAATTATGTGCATTGGACAAGAAGACGATAGAATTAAGATGTTTTGAGAGATATATTTTGGACGCATACTGATTGTATAAAGTTGTTAAACATGTTTTATTTTATTTTGATAAGTGATAGCACATACAAAACAAATAGATATTGGTTAATATTACTTGAAATTGTCGGTGTCACATCTACTAGTTTGACATTTTCGATTGGGTTTGCTTATTTCAAACAAGAGCGACAAGATAACTTTATCTGAGCATTTGAAAAGGTACGACAGTTTTTCAAATCTGAGACTTTAATTTCTAAAGTTATTGTGACTGATAGAGATCTTGACATGATGAATGTGATTAGTGTTGTGCTTCCTACTTCAATACATTTGCTATGCCGTTTTCATATTCACATGTGCATGAAAAAATTTACCATGGGGTGAGATGCGAAGGAGAGTCGCGACGTCGTCTAAAGTGATAGTCATTTCTCCAACTAGCAAATAAAATGAACTGACCTCCATGAGCCATCTTTCAACAAATGCGAATATCAGAGCAACATCAACCATAATGAGGTAGGTTGAAGACAATGTAGCAGCCCAAATTCCCGAATTCAATGCTCTACAGGATCTGGCACAGAAAATTTGGCAAACTTCTTCAACTTCAATCTATGAATAATAACTTTTAACGATCCACGATCCTAAGAGTAATTACACATCAAATAATTAATTAAATTAACTTAAATTAAGTATATTTAAATATTAATTAAAATATATCTCTCCTTCCCATAGCCTCCGAGCCACGTGGTGCTCATATTGTGTCAACACATGTGTCACCATCGATCCTCTGAGGAATCCAGTATGCTGATCTTGCTCATCAAAATCATCAGCGTCATCAGCATGTGCAACAACATCATGAATATCATCAACATGTGCAACATATTGTTCCTTAGCCTGTTCCATCTGAGTCTCAAGAACATCCTCCTTCATCTGAGGCTCAAGGACATCCTCTTCTATTTGTGAATGCTTAGTAGACTCAACGACATCATCATGAACATCTTGTCTTCGACGATGCTGTCTAATTGGACGATTTACTTTGTTCGGTCGTCAGTTTGATGTTGTTGGTGGAATTCTCTCTACACCATCACCTCTATCACCTATCAAGTTGCGAATAATTTGACCAAACGCACCTCTCACTCTAGGTATTGTAATATATCAATATATCTATATTAAAAAAAATTAAAAAAAAATTCCATTTTTGGAACTTTCATATAGCCAAACTTTCTAAACATGTTTCAGAAGTTTCTTTGAATACCAAAGTTCCGAATCAGCTTCGAAAATTTCCATTCCAAGGTTTCAAAACTTTCCTTGCATTTCTGGTTTTTTGCATTTCGAAACTTTCATCTTCAATGAAATTTTTGAAGGTTGAAAAAAAAAATTGGTTCGAAAGTTTCAAATTTCCAAATTATACTTACTGTTCAAATTCAAAGGTTTCAAACTTTCGAATCTTTAGCAATTTTAAAATCAAATATTTTAAACTTTCGAATGAAATGAGTAAAAGAAGGAAAATGAAATGTTTTAGGAATTTCTATAAATATCACTAAGGACAATTTAGTCTTTTCCATATGAATGGAGGGTGGGAGATAAAATGAGGGGTGCATGATACAAAACCCCTTTCAAAACACCCAAAAAATGTAATAAGAGCCCAAAGAGAAAATACCAAATCACAAGCCAGAGAGAACAAGAAAAACAGAAGAAGAAAAAACACGAATCGCTTTTGAGTTAAGAGTTGATGATGCAAAGGCAAACGCAAACGCAAAAGCTGAAGTGAACCGCAGCAAAGAAGAAGAAGAAGAATGAGTGGTATAGCATTGACACCGGCAGCTTACAATCCCTTTATCCCATCTTCATCTTCTTCATTAAAATATCAGAAAAGTTTCAGAGTCAAAACGAGAGTCTCACTTAACAACGCAATATCAATTTCCTCTGACCCCTTCATTCTCGAACTTGCCGAAGCTTTAGAAGATTCCGTCGCAACACCAAAACCTCTCCAGAAGCTCAGACAAACTTCATCACACTCACTCCTCTCAACTCCATGGCCTTCACGAAAAGACGAACCCTTCCGTTTCACTGACCTCTCCATCCTCCGCTCTTCTCAAATCCTCCCCGCCAAAACCCCAACCATTACCGACGCTCACCTCACCGTTCCTCCCGATTCTCAATTCCCCTGCCACGTCACCATTGTCGATGGCCACTTCATAAACTCAATGTCCAACGTTACGGAGATTCCCGATGGGGTTTACGTTGGTAGCTTATCGAATTTGAATCCTACGGTAGCTGATAGGGTTTCGGAATTGGTGTCTGGATTCGACGGTGGTGATTTGTTTTGGTCAATCAACGGTATGGGTGCTCCTGATTTAACGGTGGTATATGTACCGGAGGGTTGCCGTGTTCTTCAAAGTCCGATTCATTTGAGTTACTTATCGTCGCAGGGTAGTAAGGAAGGTTCGAATGATTTGATAGTTTCGAATCCGAGGGTTTTGGTGGTGGTGGAGAAAGGTGGAGAAGTTGATATAATTGAAGAGTTTTCGAATGTGGAAGGGAATGAGAATGAGTGTTATTGGAGTAATGCTGCTTTGGAAGTTGTGATTGGGGAAGGTGGTAAGGTTCGACATTCGTATATTCAGACTCAGTCTTCACTTTCTGCACACATCAAATGGACATCGGTTCGACAGGTTAATCCTCTTTTGCTTCTCTTTTAATCATCAATTTTTATTTGCTGCTTCTTTAGTGTGTATAAAAATTGTGATTTTTAATGGGCTTGATTTGCATGAATTCCATTGAGTTTTAAGTTGTGTATACTGTATTGTTAGAATTGCAAACCTGGCTATAAAGAAAACAGATAAATAAAGGCATACAAGAACACAAATGAGTGGCTGTTGTAGTTTTTCTATTATGCAATGTTTATGGTTACATGGTGCAGAGGGGTTGTGTTTAAATACTACTGTTTAGATTATAAGTTTACCCCTGAACCGTACCACAGAGGTGAAACTCCCTTGTTGTAACCAAACATACAGATGTGCCAAGCCTAAAAGGTAGGTGCTTTTGCTCGAGTGTCTGTTTTCCCACATATCTGTGATTTTTTTTTATGGAATCAAAGGATCACTACCTAAACCTAATGAAAAAAAATTGAATCATTTGCGGCAAATTTCTGTTTATTACCTGATTGAAGTATTGCCATCATTTGTCATTTGGTTCATACAACACTGAAAGTACTTCCATTGCCTTTATAATCTATAACAAGTATTATTGACTTCAAAAGAAAATTATTTTTTAATAGAAGAAATTTGACATGATTGATTTGCGATTCTTGGTAAATGTTTGTAGGAATCATCTAGTACATACGAGCTTACAGAGGTAAGCGCAGGAGGCAAACTGGGAAGGCACAATCTTCATATTAAGCAACTAGGTCCAGACACGGTGACAGAGTTATCAACTTTGCACTTGTCTGTTGGTAATCAAACACAGGATCTTCACAGTAGTCTTGTATTGGATCATCCAAGGGGCTATTCCCGTCAGCTTCACAAGTGCATTGTGGCTCATTCACAGGGACAAGCAGTTTTTGACGGAAACGTCAAGGTCAACAGGTAATTCTTTTTTGTGAAAAACAATAGAGGAATGAATTTAGGCCAAGTTTGGATTAGTATGTAATGACTCATAAAAGCTTCTCAATTCAAGAGTTTATGAAATAATAATTATGCTCGAAGAAAAGAAAGTATTAGACAAAATACTTTCATATATTATTACTACAGTGTTATGCTATTTATATAGAAAATGACATTACAATGGTAATAATGAGCAAAAATGACGGAATCATAAAGTTAAAATAAACAGAATAATATAAAATAAAAGAGAATCAAATCTGATTTCCCTTGATTCTTCAACAACGCTAAAACTAATTTCAACTTGAAAAGGTTTTGTTTAAAAAACACAGTTAACTTCATAAAAATAAAAACAGTTATTGTAAGAAATATACAGTCCGAGTTGTAGTTGTTTACGTAAAAATATAGTTTTGTGTCAAAAATGGCAAACTCTGTGTGTGCTTCACTTTTACTCTTCTGATTTAATATGCGATTGAGCTATTATGTTTCTGACGTTGATGAAATCCCCACAATGTAATCTAAGGAGTTCTAGTTACAAACAAATTGGTTTAAAAATATTTGTTGAGAGGTGGAAATTGTACTACTGTCTTGTATTTCATCACATGTGTGTTATGCCACTTTATAATGATAACATACCATTCTTGTGTAGGTATGCTCAGCAGACAGATGCAGGACAGTTAACAAGAAGCCTTCTTCTTGAACCTCGTGCAACTGTAAATGTTAAACCAAATCTCCAAATCATCGCCGATGATGTCAAGTGTTCCCATGGAGCTGCAATAAGTGACCTGGAACAAAGCCAACTCCTGTATTTCCAAGCACGCGGCATTGATTCAGAAACAGCTAGAAGGGTTTTAATTTTTGCCTTTGG
The DNA here is from genome assembly GCA_037974835.1 of Cicer judaicum. Taxonomy (NCBI): domain Eukaryota; kingdom Viridiplantae; phylum Streptophyta; class Magnoliopsida; order Fabales; family Fabaceae; genus Cicer; species Cicer judaicum. The sequence goes on from JBBPBS010000738.1 coordinate 13,312,880, forward strand.
AGGGGAAGTGATAGACAAGTTTCCTTATTCTTCCATTAGAGATAGAGTACGAAGTCAGATTAAAAGTTTATTGGACCCATCTCCTAAATGATCACCATTATAGGTATGGTGCTAAATGTAAACATATTTTGTTGCTTGGTAAAAATATAAATTGAAATTACAAAAATTCTTTTTACTTGTCATGGTTTTTAACCAATCTGTACAAAATGATGTGCCTATTCCGGTACTTGTAACAATTGGTGCTTCATTCATCACTCGTGTACTTGTTGTATTTATGTTTTTTTGGCAGCAGTTGATAATTAATGTTTACTGTATTCCTTAAATAAAGGGAATTATTTCTCAGTTTCTTTAGTATTGTTAAAATATGGTTCCAATAATTTGTAGTCAAATCAGATTACATGACTCAAGCATTAAACAAATCTACAATTTCTCTTTAATGTAATATCATAGCCATTACAAATTTTTGTTATTGGATGTATGAGTGTGTGAGAGTTGCCTAAATTATCATTTCAAAATTAACTAACAATAAGAAACATCTATGTCATGTTTATAAATAAAATTGTACTCAAAATGGGGTCAACAGAAACATGTCAATCCTTTTGAAATTGTTAAATCAATGCCCGTTTTTGCCTGTTATGGCCTTCGGTTTGATTCGACGGTACTGTTTGAGTTGGGTGGCCTTATTCAGGTGTAAAAGGGAACTGCAAAATAATTCAAAACAGAGGAGCAAAACCTAGAGAAATAAGAAGATAGCAGCAAAATACAGAAGAAATAATCTTTCTGTCTTATACAAGAGCAGCAATTAAATCACCCGTCTTGGGTTTCTAAAGCTTTTGCTGAAGGCAATGACTGAATTGGTATTTGGTATCACTATAAGCAGGGAGTTGGGGCATGATTTGTTTACATTATGCTTACTGTTTTTGTATTTTTAGAATTTTCTTCGTTTCTTGTCCATGAAGATCTATTCATGTCCGTTGTAACTGTGCAAAGCTGGGAAAATATTCCGGTGACTCGCAAACCCACTCCAATCCGACTTTTGCTTTCTTTTTAGGTGGGTTATTCGGTTTTAAGGCGGGTCGGATATTTCTGTCCAACTCTAAGGAACACTATATGGTGTGGCTTGGATAGATGATGTGAACGATTGTTGTAAGTTGAAATTTACTTCTCAAGTCTGATAACATGAAAAGGAAAGATTATTGACATCATCGTGAGTAATCTTGCAGCTGAAGTTCAAAATTTGCATGCATATTTCTGCTAACCACACATTTTTAATCAAATTTAGGTCTAAAAAACACTTTTTATATCCTATATGCTTTCAAGATATCTTCCATATTTTACGTCTAAAAAAAGAGACACTATAATTTGTAACAATCCATGACAAACCCAAGAGGCCAAGATTGACCAACAAATTAATTTGCAGCAGTTATTTTCTTTATTTCTATATTATTGTACAGTATGGTAAGGAGGGTAATTTTAGAGGAAATTTTTTTAGAGTTAAGTCCATATTTTAATATAAAATTTGATATTTTTTTTTTTAAAATAACATGATATATAATCGTATAACATTTCAATCACATTTCATTTATTCTTAAAAAATATTTTAAAACTTATTTAATTTTGAACAGAAAAACAAATATCTCATCCCCTCCCCCTCCAAAATCTCCCTCCCAAACAAATTCTAAACTGTCAATACATCGTAAGTATCATACGTATGTCTTCAAAAACAAGTTCTCTCATAATAGAGGAACTAATCAACCAATGACATAACATACTAACCCTCTAGAATATATAGTCTAACAGAGTAGTGCTAACATATGTAAACTAAAAGCAATAGTCCCACATCGAACATTAAGACAAACTATTTATTATTTATAAATGCTATTCAACTATGTCACTATGTGTTCGTGAAAAGGAGAGATGGTTGGCATCTCCCCTGACAGGGATGGGAACAGCCTTCGGGCTTTCCTGTTACACACTTCGGTTAAGGCTATCCACCTCTTTGAGGTTGGATCTATAACCCAATTTTTTTGATCTATTTTATGATGTTATTATTAATAAATTTACAATATGCATATTATCATAAGTGAATATAGAGTCATGAAATACTATTAATTTTAATTTTACCTTTTATTCATATATAATTGACTTTTTGAGTAAAAAAAATAAAAGGATTTGTAACAGTGATTAATATTTGATATAGTAGTTTCGATATTATGTGTTGTGTAGTTTGAGTAATTTTGTGATATTTAAATACCAATATTGAAACCGACCATCAAATGGACTTGCTGTTATAGAGCCCAAAACTGTAACGGCCCTACTTTAATTTTGATTTCGTATTTAATATTTTAGTTTTTATCTGATTATTTGATGTTTGGACAAATTTACATGTTGACATGAATATAGCAAGTAAAATATAAGAAATGAAGTACCAGTAGTAATTTAGTGGTAAAGTTAAAAATCTGAATTTGAATGTATAATAATGTTATAATAAAGTGAAGAGAAGAAGAGGATGAGAATGAGGAAAGGATGAGGCATTGACTACACACCATTCATCCAAGATAATATATTTGGGGAAAAGGAAAACACACATTCAAATTAAAGTGAACACCTCTATCTCTATCTATTCATTTCATTCATTCATATTATTATTACTTTTATTAGTATTATTATTCTACCTCTTTCTCACTCACACAAAACACAAATACAAGTCTACTATCTTCAATTAATATCCTAATAATGGCACTGAGGATGTGGGCTTCTTCAACTGCCAATGCACTCAAACTCTCTTCTTCTTCTTCCTCCAAATTACCTCCTTTTTCCCTCTCCAGATCTTTCTCTTCTGGTATTCATTCACATTCTTTCATATTTTACTTTTTGTTTTTCTTTCAATTAATACTTTGGTCAAATTAATTGCAGTTTTGGATGGACTCAAGTACTCATCTTCACATGAATGGGTGAAGCATGAAGGATCAATAGCCACAATTGGTATCACTGATCATGCTCAGGTTAGTACTTATGTTATGTTATGCATGAATGAATTTGAATTAGCGTTGAAGTAGTACTACAAGATAGGTGAAGTTATTAATTGTTGGTTTCAGGAACATCTTGGAGAGGTTGTGTTTGTGGAGCTTCCAGAAGCTGGTGGTTCAGTTAGCAAGGGTAACGGTTTTGGAGCAGTTGAAAGTGTTAAGGCAACAAGTGATGTAAACTCTCCAATATCTGGTGAGATTGTTGAGGTTAATGACAAACTCACAGGAAAGCCTGGTCTGGTAATTCACTCACTCTCACCTTCATCTTTCTTAAACTCTTCACTTATTTCTTAAATTCTTCCGTTTCTATGTCACAAAAACGAATTAACTAGCGCGCATGCATGTAAACTCTCCTTTTTCTCCCATACTCCTAGACTTCCCAACAATAGTATCAGGACCTTGGTTCAATTTGGTTGGAGAACAAGAGTGGATCCTGGTCTATTTAATCCTTATATTGAAAATCTTTAGGTTTAAGTGTTACTAGTTAGTCATACATTGACTATGAATAAACTAAATGATAGATATATAAATGCGGTAATTTATATATCTAATGTCTTAAAATTTTGAACGAAGATATGGTCTGATATAGATATATTAATAATACACTATTTTTGTAAACTTGTCAAATGCTTACGCAAATGTTTGTCATGACTGATGAGATAAGTCCACATTGAATACCTTTGTCTTTACATGAGTTAGCAGCTTATACATACATTCTCATACTTACTTTTGTGACTTCACAAGATCAACTCAAGCCCATATGAAGATGGATGGATGATCAAAATAAAGCCAAGTAGTCCAACTGAATTAGATTCATTGTTGGGTGCAAAGGAGTACACAAAATTTTGTGAGGAAGAAGATGCTGCACATTAATTCAAGTTAATTTCAATATGGGGACTGACTGTTTTTCATATGTACTACTATGATCATTGTTATCCACTTTAATAATTTCAACAGTTTCTTCAAGTGCAATTCAACTGCTTCAAGTTATTGTTTTTTCCTTGCTATTATTGTCACCGACACTTCAATGTGTCACTCTATCTAGTCATGTACTTTATTTAAATCTAATAATTTACAAGAATATATATACTAAGGTCATAACATCTAAGATTACCACATGTTTCTGGCCTTTGTTTAAGAGGCTAATAATCCCATGATTTATTTTACTTTTATAATTCTTGCAAGGCAATTGTCTGTAGGCCTAGGTACTGGCAGGTAGGTCACAGGACACTCTGGATTAATTCTCTCCATCCTGCACCATAAAAATAAAACCAATTAGATATACAAAAAAATGTTTAATAAGTCAATGGCTGCAAAGTTGAAGCAAGTGTAGTATGAACCTATAGTTAAGAAGAAAATGATGGAGGAAAATGATGATTTCAAGCTTAGCCAAATCACTTCCGGGACATAATCTGCTTCCTAATCCAAATGGAAGGAACGATCCTGCTCTTGCTTTATAATTCTGCACCATATTTTTGAACAACACAACATATTACATATTTGTTTTCATCAAATTAAATTCACCAATGTATTGTGAAAGAATAAAACAAACATTTTCAATTCAATATCAATATTAATATTAATTATCACACATACATACCTCCCATCTGGATGGATCAAATTCCTTTGGATTGAAGTAAGTTTCAGGATCCATATGAACACCTCTGTTCCAAACCAAGACTTTCCATCCTTTTGGTATAGTATAACCTGCAACTTTTCATTTTTAGTTTTTCTTTTCTTTTAATGCTAGGAGGCATGGTTTAAAATTGATTGTGGCCATTTCACAAATGTTTTAAAGGTTTCTACTATTGTAATTGTAGTTGTAATGTCTGCAATTTCCTAACCGTGTCATGGACAAAGGTTTCTTGCAAACTACTATTGTAATTGTATTTTAACATATGTTTGGATTTACAGTAAGTTTAACGAAATCATGATGAATCATTGTAATTTTTACAAAAACTACGCTTTAGAACTTGAAAGAATTCACAATAGTTATGTAATTTTATCAAATTCATCGTGATTTTAAAGATACTAATGTTATTGAACAAAATTATCAACTTAGTTAACACAATAAAAATATGAAATGGAACAACTAACCATCGATGTTAACATCGACATTTGCCGATCTAAAGTTTGCAAATGAGATACTTGTTCTGCGCAACATCTCATCAATAACCTAAAGTAGAATAATACACCATGTCAAAGTATAGTTATATATTTTTTTTTTTCTTAACTAAAACTTAGTTCAAGCATAGTTATATCTTTATTGAAATAAATATATAATATATATTATACCTTAATAAAATAATAATATCACAAGAAAGAATTCACATATCACGTACCTTTGAAAGATATTCCATTTGCTTAATTTCCCTAAGGTTAAGACCTTTTTGAGTGGAAGGCCTTGTTTCCATAATCTGTTCTTGTTCTTTCTGGAAGGTTCATATTTGAGTTTTTAAAATTCAGTAACTAATTTTGAAAATGCAACATTATTATATGTATATACGTGGACCTTTTCCTATAAACTAAGAAATGAATTGGGAAGGGAAAAAAAGTGTTAAAAATAATTAAGTAATTATTAACACCTTGGCTCTTTGGAAGACATGTGGATGATCCATGAGATAAATAATAGTCCATAAAATTCCATGAGCAGAGCTTTCATGACCAGCTAACAGGAACAAAAGAAGTAAGTCTGTAATGTCTTCATCCTCCAATATCTTACCCTCTTCATCTTTTACTTCCATCAATAAATCCATCATATCTTTTTTTAACCTTTTCTTTCTATTATTCTTCCTCCTCTTTTGCTCCACTATGGTTTGCAACAGCTTCACCAACTTCTTTCGTGCCTAAACATACAACCATAAGTTAATTAATTAATAATAAAATCTTTGTCAGGCTTCAATTAAAAATCATTATATTGCAGCTGCAATTGTGTCTGTTCTACATGCACTTCTTTATATAAGACTATAATCAAAATCTTATAGTAGTACACCATGTATTATACTTTTCTAATATAAATAAATGTGTTTGATTTGATTAATTAACTATACCTTTAGTGCTTTATGGAATGCAAAGCCAGGGAGATTGATGGCTAGTGATTTCATTCCCTTATTCAAATCAATATACAAATTCTCAACCAAACCAAGGTCCACATGATCACAATCAGATGACATGAAAATGGTAGTGATGACATGAAAAGCAAACTTTCTCATCTCTTTCAAAAACTCACAAGGCATGTCCATGGTAGACAACTCTTCCAAATGTTTCACAGCAATATCTTCTATGAGATCAATATATGAGGACAGTGCCTCGTGACCATTTATAGGAGATGTAATTAACCGCCGCAGACGCTTGTGTTCGGTGTTCGAGATGCCGTGAAACGATCTTTTTCCAGTGAGTGCCATGGTTGAAGGAGGGTATCCAAGCTTGAGATTTTCTTCATCTGTTAGTACTTTACGACATGTTTCTGGTGTGCATACTATGATGCTTGGACTCCCAAACAAATGTGTCTTGTACATGCCTGTCCTGCCATATCTTTATCATAAAAACACAAAGTTAGTTAGTTAATTAATTAACTCTACAACAATTGCACCGTAAATCTGCTGCAGAGAACTCGGTAGAAGTTTTTCTGAAATATGATGTACCGTGCAATAACAAGATAGTTTCATTGGATTGTATAAACAACATTAAAAGGAGAATTAAAAAAAAAGAAAAGTGACCTGGAAACAAAGTGATAGATGAAAGAATCAGGGTCAGACTTGAAAGCTTTAAGGAAAGTAGGCATGTAACCAAGGAAAGGCCAACCCATATCACCTGGTGGAAGAGGGTATTGCATTTGCATATTTCCCAATCTACTAACATAGTACCATTCATTCAATTTCCTAAGGAAACCAAAAACAAATGCATATCCACCCAACAACCATGTTACTAGGATTAACCACATGGAATAATCTAGTGACAACATTTTTTTGCTCTGAAATCCTTGGTGCTCAAGATTCATTGAAGAAAAGTGGGTACGTATTTATTTATATTATGATCTTGTCAAGTAGTCACCGTTCCGTACTCACTTTTGCTCTCACGTTCACACATTAATACATTTTCTATGATATGGTCTTCTGCACATTTTTACGTATATTTGACTTCTCACGCCCTTTAAAAAAATTGACTTGTCACGGATTATTAATTAATGCCACTGTCGATTATTTACTAGGCTTAATACCATGCTTTTAATAAATTAATTAATGCCACTGTCGAATAATTGATAAAGAAAAATATATACAAAGTTACTAAATATATTAAATATATTAGATAAAAATGCCCTTATTAAAATTAAAAAATTACAAAAATAAATAAACTTAATTCAATTTTCTCTTTCTTCCTCACTCTTCCAGCCGTGCTCTCTCCGTGTCTCCCCTTTGCCTACAAGTTACAGTCTTCCTCTCTCCCTCCTCCCTAATCAGATCGCTCATCTGCTTCTCTGCCAGATCAGAAATCACGAATCGTTCCGCTGCGAGCCTGCGCCGCCTCTTCCCGACTGCCTCCGTGGCTGTTTGTCGCTCTCGCCTCTCTGTTCGCCGCTCTCGCCTCTCTGTTCGTCGCAACCTCATCTGTCTCCAGATCGCGTGGCTGCTTAGTTCAAAAGGTTCGAATTTCTATTTTGTTAGTGCTGATTTTTGTTAGTTTTGATTTTTGTTAGCATGAAATTTAAAGCTTATTTTGTTAGTGTTGATTTTGGAGTTTTAATTAGACGTTAGTGCTGATTTTTTGTTTAGAGTTATTGTGTTGCACATAAGGTGTTTGATTTTATGTCCATATAAAGTGTTCGAGTTTTTTTGTTGTTGATTTTATGTCCATATAAAAGTGTTTTGAGTTTTTTGTTTGACTTTTTTTGTCCATATAAAGTGTTTTAGTTTTTATGTCGGCCCCCCAAGCTTTTCAGTTAAGTTCCACCACTATTCATGTACACGATTTTATGTCAATTTGAAGAAGACCGATAAATCTGAAAGCAGTGCTTCTCCCAACCTTTTTTTTTCATTCTATTTCTTGACACTGGAAGGGTTTAGTTATTTTTTTTGGAAATAATAAAGGTCGATTTGGCTTCAGTGAACACAGAAGCAAAATGAAGAAGCACGGAGCTCGAATGCCAAGTTCCACCGAAATCTAGTACGAGGAGAGTGAGACTGATGAGTCATTGTCTTCTTCTAGTTTGTCGGCAGATGTGGGTAGCTTCATAAAAATTTTAGTTATTTGATTTTTAGAATTTTTGTGAATTGTTATTGATTTTGATTTCACTGTAGAAGGATGAAGAAGAGATAAAGAAGGAGCTCGCTGATGTAACATTTGAGGAGTTGCAGAAAGCTCAATCAGATGGGTCACATGCGTTTTTCAAGAAACGAGGAGAAGACAACAAGTTAAAAAGGGCCAATAAGAATAGGTGTTGTATTTTTAATAACATAGTAATACTAATAGTTAGTTAACTGAGTGTTTTTTAATTTCTTTTTCTAATGCTTGTGTGTCTGTCATACTATGTACAAATGAAATAATTTATAATGGTTGATTAGGCCAATGGAGGCTAGTAGCAAGAAGCCAGTTCCTACTTTTAGAGATGTCATCCAAGCTCCTAAGAAGGTGCATTTATTTTCTTACTTGTGTAATTGAGTTCAATGATCGTTGCTGCTGTTTTGTGTTCTTTATTGATACATAGATAGATTAGTTTCACATTTCAAAATCATTATTTATGACTATCATTAGCTTGTAGTGTTTTTTTTTTGGGAAATGTTTTAGGCCCATTTGAAAGTTGTTATATGATGATATGAAATGGAAATTGTGTGGACTGTGGAATTTTAATTTTAATATGGATATGATATTCTGTTTTTTATATCTGGTTGGTTTTTTCTGAATGATGCATGCGCCTCTATTAATTTTCAGGTTGTATGTGATCCACGTTTTGAGTCTCTTTGTGGTACACTTAACAATGATGGGTACGCTCATCTTTTGTGTTATTTATTCTGCTTTTTCTTGTTGTTGTGTTCATTTGTGTTGAGAAATGCTATTAATTTAATTGCAGTCATCATGAAAAAGTTTAAGATTTTAATGCCGGTGTAAAGCCATGCTGATTTTTAAAAAATCTTAATAAGTCACATATAATAATCTTTTCCCTGCCATTGAAAATTCTATTTCTACAAACTAGCTCAAATCGTGATTCAAAATGTATTTGTGCTAGAATCTGTCAGATAATATTGAAGGATTTTTATGCTGATTTTTAATTTTAGTGCATGGAAAAGAAGTACCAAGTTATTGATACATCTCCAGCCCATGGTATTAAAGAAATTCCTTACGTTTTTACTTGGAAGCATCACATCAATTTTAGCCTGCTGATTTTGATTGTGTTTTCCATTTTAGAGCATGTCTAGCTCAGTACCTTTCCTTGAATATCTTTAACCCATGCTTTAAGATATTATGTTGGCCTTATCATTGTATGCGCATTCGCAAGCATGTAACTTATGGAGGGGCATTTGGTATTTTCTTTTTGTATATTGCTACAGATAGTTCCTCTTAATTCTTGGTTTTTGCAATGCCGTTTCCTTTAAGTAGGCAACATTTGCTTGGAAATTAGTATTCAATTATACAGTTCATCAATCACAACTCTTAGGTTTATTGGCTTTTAAGTAGATTTTGTTTAATTATTTCTGGATTGCACTTGTGAACAATTTAATGCAAGGGCTTTTGATGTTGCTATTTTATTTTGAGAATCTGGATTTAACTAAATTTGGAAGATTCTCTTGTTTCCTATTATGAAAACTGTGTATCACTAATAGTATATGTACTTGGACTTGCAGGTCTAAAAAGAGATACAATTTTTTATATGAAAATGTTCTTCCTGTTGAAAGACAGGTAGTCTGCCAGATTTGCACAATTTTGTGTATCACTTATTTTATGACTTTCCTCTCATGACATCTTTGGGGCATTGCAGGCTCTTAAAAAGGAATTTAAAAAATGCAAAGATTCAAAGCGCGTAAGTGAAATAGAAGGACACATATCATGGATTGTAAGTACATATCTTTTAGAAGTCTGTCTTCTCCATCTATGCGTGTGACATTTATCAGTTTACTTGATCACAAATACATGTCTTTTCAGGATAAACAATTGAAATCTGATTCAACAAAGAATATTGAGACACAGATTTTGGCTAAGCACAAGAAGAAAGAGAGGGAAGCAGCAAAACAGGGAAAACGTCCCTTTTATCTCAAGAAATGTAATTCTTCTCTTCCTTCCACGTCATTTTATCTTCCTTTTATCTCTTCATGTGTTAGAGAAATACAATCTCTGCTTATGTTAATTTTATTAGCTTTATCTGTACTCTTAAGAGAAGTTCCACGCTGAATCCAAAATGGGACGTATTCAATATTTGGAGTCAAAACTGCAAGAATAGAATAGTTCTTATAAAAATTAATTAATTTAATTATGTTAGTTCCTTTTTCATTTGTAGCACACTGGTGATATTAGTGGCAATATGTTCAATAGTGTTGATGTTGGTAATCTGTAAATATATTTTGTTAATGAAAAATGATAGGAACTCAAATTTAGAAAGAAAAAGAGATTGTATTATTGATTGAAAATAGAAATATTACATAAGATGAACCCCTGTAATCCTTGAGCAAATGCTCCTCAGAATAGAGATGATATTCTCTTTGTCCAACCCCTAAGGTTGATAGAACATCAAGGACAAATAGGTATGATGACCCAATCAATGTGCCAAACTCACTTACTTCACACAGTTTCTGTTAGGACTTAGATAAAGGAGAATTAGGTAGTAGAAGTAGTTAATTGGTTGAGGTGATATAAGTCGTTGGACTATTCTGTTTGTTAGTGATCCTTTTCCTTCATTATCCTAAGTGTACATGGAAGCTATAAATAAAGGTTTCATCCCTTATGAAAGTATCTTTTATCAAATATAAAAATTGAGTACTGTAAATCATTGTAGGAGCGTATCTGCTCTTGTGTATCATTTTCTTTGCAGAGATTCTCTCCCATTATTTCTTATCTTTTTTCCAAATATTAGTGTCTTTCCTCTAAATCCTTGGAATCAAATTCTTGGGTTTCTAGCAGTTTCTAGAAAGCAACGGAATAATAGTCGGTTAGAGTCTTTCATGATTTTAAGGGATTTTCTGTTATAAGTATGAGGGAAGGGTAACGCGGGAAGTTTCATTTAGAAAAGTTGTTAGCAAAGTATAAGGAAAAGAAATTCTCTGGTTAGGAGTGCATAGAACTTCGGTTTATGCATTCTATTTTCTGTTTTTCCACCACCACTGTAAGAGCTTCCTGCTCAACCATTTCCAATAAATAATATACAATTTCTTCCCTTAAAATTGTGAGTTCTATCAAAGGGCCCATCCAAAAAGATACTGAATGCCTTCCTTTTCATTTTCTCTCCCTATATTCCGTCACCGATTCCCCCACCAACCGCCACATAAGCAATACTCACCAAACTTCCCTTGTCATTCCGACTATTGTATTAGGCCCCAAGGTTCCTTAGACTACCATCCGTTAGAAAAACAACCTTGTCCCCAAGGTTGAGATGAAGAGATTGCTTGGGTGAATGCATTTCAACCTTGTTCCCTAAGCATTATCTGTAGCACTAAATACCATCCGTTAGAAAAACAACCTTGTCCCCAAGGTTGAGATGAAGAGATTGCTTGGGTGAATGCATTTCAACCTTGTTCCCTAAGCATTATCTGTAGCACTAAATATTGTCTATCTTTGTTGCTGGCCTGTATAATTGGGTGGAATCCAACTTTAATTTAAGCAAACAAGCCTTTTTACCTGATTTGTTTGTTTTGTTTTCCTCAAAGCAAAAATTGCTCGGAAGCATAGTATGTACCATTCTCTAATTTACCCATTAAGCTATGTATTTCTTGCTTAAGGTTTTAAATCAATTATTTTATTGTTGTCCAAGGGTCATTGGACTGTAGCTTCCATTAAATAAAGACTAGTTTGTGTGAAATTTTAATTTAATTGCTATGACCAATAAACTTTTTATTGCTTATTCTTTGTAATTAAGTAATATTTTATTCTACTAGGAAACTTAACCTTTCATCATAATCTATGGATATACTTAATAGATTTAGCTAATAAAATTAATAATTTAGCCTTTTTGTTTTTGGAATTTTTTACCGGTCCTATTTAATATTCTAATCCACTAATGGCACAAGAATTATCATGTTGTGATTTCCTATCCACAGGCTTCTTATTTATAAGACACCCATTCCATAAAACAAACTTATAAGACACTTAGATAAGCGTTTATTCAACTTAGAAGGAATGGCAATATTGTGCATATACTCATTCTCTGTCTCTGTCTCTCATTCAAACATATATGGGGAAATAATTCTAGGGATGATAGAGTTCTTTGGCAATTCGTTGAATACGAAGGTTAATTATTGGTATCAAATATAAATGAAGTGAAAAACATATCAAACAAATAAATTTAAATAAAATGAAATATCAACTATAAATAATGTTTTTTTTTTGTTTTTTTGTTTCTTTCAGCTGAAATTCGAAAGCAAAGGCATATTGAAAATTATAATCACCTCAAGGTATGCCTCTTTGAGAACCGCAATATTCCCCATTCACTTTTTCCCCATCTTATTATGTCATTTATTACTTTTCTTTTCCATTATTTCTATCTATTCACTATTTTCAGTCGACTGGAAAACTTGAATCATATATTGAGAAAAAGAGGAAGAAGAATGCTGCAAAGGACCATAGATTTATGCCATACCGTAGACCTGGTGACAATTTGGAATAAGGTTGTTATCTTTGTATTGGAATTTTGCTGCCAAAAAAATTGTTTGACATTTTGTCTAACATCTTTGGGTTTTGGAGACAATCTCTTGTAGAACATCCCACAGGTTCTGGCTTTTGTGATTGTATAATCAACATTAATCTAGTGACCTGGAAACAAAGTGATAGATGAAAGAATCAGGGTCAGACTTGAAAGCTGTAAGGAAAGTAGGCATGTAACCAAGGAAAGGCCAACCCATATCACCTGGTGGAAGAGGGTATATTGCATTTGCATATTTCCCAATCTACTAACATAGTACCATTCATTCAATTTCCTAAGGAAACCAAAAACAAATGCATATCCACCCAACAAACATGTTACTAGGATTAACCACATGGAATAATCTAGTGACAACATTTTTTTGCACTGAAATCCTTGGTGCTCAAGATTCATTGAAGAAAAGTGGGTACATATTTATATTATGATAGTGTCAAGTCGTCACCGTTCCTTACTCACTTTTGCTCTCACGTTCAAACATTAATACATTTTTTATGATATGGTCTTCTGCACATTTTTACGTATATTTGACTTCTCTTAAAAAAATTGACTTGTCATGCATTATTAATTAATGCCACTGTCGATTATTTACTAGGCTTAATACCATGCGTTTAATGAAGCTCAAATTCATATCAGACTTGGATCCACACTTTAAAGACACTTAAATTAAGAGAGATGCGAACACTGATGTTATTTTTAATATTTTAATATAAAATTAATATCAATAAAAATGACATGGAAATTATTTTATTATTTTTGGATATATTAAACAAGTAAATAATAAATATTTAAACTCTAATTTAATTGTGTTAAATTGAATGTTTTATTTCAAATTTGATTCTAATGTCACAGTTACAAGTTAATTATGATAGGATTTATTATTTTTTATATAATAAAATAAAAAAGTAATCAACAATATTGAACTCTTTAAACGTCACCGTAATATAACGTTTGGACTTCAAATGTTCATAAATCATATATAAAATATTCAGCCGGTATATAGTATATGGACTTTAACCATCGATTTGTCATATTATCTATTTGTTTACGTTTTAACTTGTGATTGAGTAACGTATCTGCAAGGTGGCAACAGATTGGTTTTTACTTGGTAACCGATCCGAAGTGCACACCAAGTTATCGACTTTGAGTATTTTGATAAATTCATTTACATATGCATTAGTTAATTTGGACTTGACTTTGTCGCAATTTACGAATTTGTATGTATATGAATTGTCAATTTCATTACGTTTGCAAATAAGATGTTTTGGTGCTCCAAGCGGTGGGTTTCTATTTTATCTTTGTCCAAATAAATTAGCCAAGAAAAGTCAATTTTACTAAGCTCACAATCAGTGTTATATTAATTATTTTATGTTTAATTCATGGCAAGAAGAGAGTTGTGATAATTTTTTTTTCTTTTGAAAAACTCATATTTCATCAATCTCAATAAAAAAATATTCAAAACAATAAAAATAGTTGAAAATGAGAAAGGATGAAAAGAAAAAAACAATTGAAAAAATTATGGGATAGAAGGACAAGGTGAGGAATATATAGAAAATATTTCCTATATTCATTCAATATATACGACCGAAGCCTGTTTCTCTTTTTATTATTTTGGGCTCTGGTGATTCTAAAGGGAGTTATGGCCCGTTTTTATTTAAGAAAACGTCTTAGGCCCAATCTTCATTTTGTTAAGTCGACCAACTCTACTATCAATATAAGAAAGAAAAAAAATGTGTTATCAAAATTACAGATTTTGAGAGGTATATCCCTGTTTTGTTTTTTGTTTTTTTAATTCTAAAATGTCCTACTTTAAAAAAAAATATATATATATAGAATTCTCCTACCTTAGTTGTAGATCGTAACTTCGGGATGCGGTTATGCGATTTTAAAGTATGGCATTTTGAGATTAAAAGAAAAAAAAAGAAATATATCTGTCAAAATCCCTCAAAATTATAGTATTATTCATTTAAAATTTAGTTTTTATATTTTATTTAAGGACTCAATAATAATATACTTTTTATTTAGTTTATATAAAAAAATTCTAAAAAAAACTATATAATTATAACTATAAACAAAAAAAAGACCCAAGAAAAAAAAAACTACCAATGAAATATAATTTTTGTCTACATAATTAATCTCTAAGTAAAAATATCAACAAATACATTAATAAAAATAATATAATTACACAAAGAGAGATTTGTAATTTCAATGTAAAATTACATAAGTGTTATTTAACATTAAAGATTTAGCATAGTTATTATTGGTTAAATATTTGTTAGTGATAAATATA
>JBBPBS010000738.1:13329515-13339901 GCA_037974835.1 Cicer judaicum
TACTTCTTATGCTTATTATAATAAAAAATTTGTGTATCTTTTTGTCCTTATAATAAGAAAAAAAATTCAAGATGCATTTGAAATAAATTATATATATATATATATATATATATATATATATATATTAGATACAAATTTGTAATAACATTTGATCGAATTTTATCATTAAATAAGTTCCTGTTGGTCTTTGTGAGTTTTGTAAAGGGAGTATATTTACAAAAATATATTTAATTTGTTTTTTTCCTTTGCCATGCTTCTACCATATGCCGACATGTTATTCGCTATATTTATTTGGCAAATTTTTGCCTCGCCTTCACAATCCGACATCAAACAATCTCAAAGACGATTAAAAGCTTCTAATATAAAAAACAATTTTTTTTTAAATTTTGGTCACTATTATAAATAAAAATTAATTACTTTAGTTTATTTAATATTAATATTTTTAATTTCTTTTTATTTTAATAAAAAATATTTAATGTGAATAGAAAAGTGTTCAACATAAAAAAAATTAATAAATTTAAATTATGTTTTATATAAAATTTAAAAAATTAATTTAACTTAATTAATTTTTTTATTTTAAAATATTTGATAAATTATATTATAATTAATTTATACAATTAATTGTGTGTTTCGAGTTCGAACTGAGACAAAACGTCAAATTCAACGACATTTATCAATTAAAATATACTTAATTAATTTTTTAAATAACTTTAAAATTAATTATTTTCACTTATAATAATTAGATGATGGAGTGCATTAAAGATTAAAATTTTACAATTGTAAAGAAAAGTACAAAGCTCACCCCTGAATTTAACAAACAAAGTGATGTTTTCCTGGATATAATAATGATGATTCAAGAAAGCTAGAAAGGAAAACAAATAAAAAGAGCGTGACTAGAGAAGCATTTAGAGCCTTGAAGAAAAATGTGCTTACTTGTTGCTTTAGTAAAGTTTCAAGCACTCATCGTCCTCCTTTTTCACACAAATTGTAGATTCTTTATGTTGCAGAACAAAACAAGTTAATTATACCTCAAAAGTCATCTAACACTTTTCCTGTCCCTTCATTCAGATGCCGTGGAGAGACATATAACTTAGAAAAACAGTCTCAATCAATGTCGCTGATTTTCAATTTTTCCTAGGAGTATTTATTGTGTAGACACATATTTATATTTGAAAAAAAGATTATGTATTATATTTTTAATATTAAACATCGATTGTGTTAAAATTAATTAAGGTTGTATAAGACTCGGCCTCTCCCACCAACTGATATTGGTATGTAATCGATGAGTTGGATTTGATACGGTTTCAAAAAAATTGAAACACAAAAATAAGGAAAAATAAAGACAATGTAGAAAAGATGGCATGTTCATATTATCCATCAAGTTATTTGTTGTATCTCAAATTATTTTAACAATAAATAATTATTTTTTGTTATTATTAATTTATTTTTTCTAAAAAAATTATTAATTAGATTGTGATAAACATAATTTTTTATTATTTTAATTTTCCTAATCATATTCAATTATTACAAATCAATAATTATATTTACAATACATAAAATATTACTTACAAAACTTATAAAATTAATTAATATCCGCGCAGCGCGTGAGCCATAATCTAGTATATATGATGTAGCAACTTGCTTGCAAAAAATCCAGTCAATTGAAAAAATATACAGTTAGTACATATTTTTAAATATGAAAATTATAAGAAAAAAAATAGTACAAGGATACTTAAAAACCAAGAGCAACTAAATAAAACACCAATCTAATATATATTGTTATAAGGATTCACAAACCATTCATAAAGATAAAACTAAAAATAATTAATTCATTTACAAGAAAAACTTATCTAAAAATAATTCAGTTTTTCATACCAGCAGGGTCGGATCCAGACCTGCAGACTCGGGTCCAGAGGAGCAGGCTCGGGTCCTGAGCAGCAGGCTCGGGTCCAGAGGAGCAGACTCGGGTCCTGAGCAGCAGACTCGGGTCCAGAGGAGCAGGCTCGGGTCCTGACCAGCAGGCTCGAGTCCAGACCTGCAGGCTCGGGTCCAGACCTGCAGGCTAGGGTCAAGACCGACAGGCTCGGGACCAGACCAGCACGCTCGAGTCCAGAGCAGGAGGCTCAGGTCCAGACCTGCAGGCTCGGGTCCAGACCAGCAGGCTCGGGTCCAAACCGGCAGGCTCGGGTCCATACCTGCAGGCTTGGGTCCATACCCACAGGCTCGAGTCCATACCTGCAGGCTCGGGTCCAGACCGGCAGGCTTGGGTCCAGACCTGCAGGCTCGGGTCCAGAGCAAGAGGCTCCGGTCCATACCTGCAGGCTCGGGGCCATACCTAGAGGCTTGGATCCAGACCTATAGGCTCGGGTCCAGAGCAGGAGGCTCGGGTCCAGACCTGTAGGCTCGGGTCAAGAGCAGAAGGCTCGGGTCCAAACCTGCAGGCTCAGGTCCTGAGCAGCAGGCTCGGGTCCAAACCAGTAGGCTCGGGTCCAGACCTGCAGGCTCGGGTCCAAACCCGCAGGCTCAGGTCCAGACCTGCAGGCTCGGCACTAGAGCAGTAGGCTCGGCACTAGAGCAGTAGGCTCGACACTAGAGTAGTAGGCTCGACACTAGAGCAGCAGGCTCGGGTCCAGAGCAGCAGGCTCTGCACCAGAGCAGGAAGTTTGTGTGTTTCCAATGTAATATGTTGCACTAATGTTGAACTTAAAAAAGAGTGAGACACTTGACTTATGATCTATTTGGATTGGCTTTGTTTGAACTTATCTATTGGCATAAACATTTATGAGACTGTTTGGCTGAGATTATCTCTATTATATTGACAATGCAATAATACTTAAAAATAATAATTTAATAAAATAATATTTTTTTGTTTATATATATATATATATATATATATATATATATATATATATATATATATAAAATAATCAAATAATTTAATTAGTTTAGGACATATATTTTACTATCATGTTATAATCATAATATGTACAAGAACTATAAGTTTAACCAATCTTCATCTTATGATATTAGTCATCTCTAATTTAAATAATTGTTGTCTTTCGTTGAGAGGGAATTACATAAATTACCTAAATTTTTATAGCATTTATGTCGATATTTAGGAGTGATTATTCGGTTTTTTTATTGAATTTAATGATTAATTATATAAATTATTACTATTGATAAATGACTAATAATATTATAAAATAATTTATAAACTTATTATAAAATAATTTATAAAATAATTTGATAATAATATAAATTATTATCAAATTGTAAAATAATTTATAATTTATAAATTATAAATAATTGTAAAATAATTTTATAATTTATAAATTTATTATAAAATAATATTATCAAATAGATTTTGAAGATATTAAAGAAATTGTGGAAGAAAGATGAAAAATAGAGTAGGATTGAAGGATATTTTGTATTGAAAGCATGATTAAGAGGGGGAGAAAGGAGGGGAGGTCCACATAAGCTTTTTGCCTGATGTGGGAAATATTTGTATAGGTGGCATTTGAGGGTGAGGTGGCATTCGAGGGTGAGGTGACATTTGGGGGTCTGTTTTAAATATATATAATAGATTATTGAATAAATTAACAAGTGGTAACCATAGATGATTTGACGTCTCGTCTTGGAACAACTCGATATTGTTTTTATTTCATCTCGACTTTATTAAACTCGCAATTCATCGGGTTTGATCAGATTAAAGAACATATTATGGTTTAAAAATTGATGTGGTGAATTGTTGGGACCGAGTAAAAGACACATCAAACCTAATCTAATTTGTCCTTTGTCCACTCTAATTGAAATGCTTTGATACGATATCGTTATTTGTGAGTTGAACTAGTATTTAAGGATGAAGTCAATGTTATTTAGGTGAGGATTTAAATTTACATTTATTTAAAGATTATTTATGAATTGAGGATTTAGTGAAGAAGGGTAAAGAATTATTTTAATCCGTGAAAGTATATGATATTATTATTTTGGTATCTAATTGAGCAAAAAACTCAAACTAATCATCATATCATCAAAATAGTTTATAAAAGATACAACTTATTATCATAAATATCCTTAGAATATACAATTTATTATCAAAATAGTTCACGTCCGTTATAACGTTAAGAACTAAATTGACTGACATTTCGACGATTTGATGATTAATTTGATTTTATTTGTTGAGTTAGAGATTAAAATGACAACATTATATACTTTCAGGTTCTAAAATAATGGTTTATCCATATATTAATTGATCAAAACTCAATAATCGAGATCAATTACTACATGTAAAGACGTAGTTTTTTAAATGCAGTAAATTCAATATTGTCTAATTTTGAAAAAATCTACCTATAACCTATGAAATACAAAGAACGAGAACACAACTTTAACACATTGACATCAATAATAATTTAAAAAAAATAAATTACATGAATATAATCAAAATATTGTATCGTATTACGGTGTTCAATACCAATATGTCTTGAAAGTTAGAACATAGTTCAACTAGAGATGTTGGAGATATTTACATAGGGGATAACAATTGGAAGAAAAAAAAAGTTTGATGGGAGTTGAAGATCCACGAGAAAGTCCATTAGAATATTAAATAATTAACCGTACTTAATTTTGCTGTCATAGAAAAGATTTGTAATTAGAAGATAGTAACCATATGAATTACGATTGTTATTTTGATGAGAAAGCAGAGCTGAAAATAGAAACCCTTGGTTGCCTAATAAAGTGAGTTAGGCGATTCTAATGATATGCATATACATAATACATACAAAAACAAAAGTCTAATGTTCATATTAATTGATTTACGGAAGTGACCTAATTCATAAGATAGCTGGTCGGTACTCCTACATCCATTCAATCAATCTATTTATGCCTTTTACTTACTTCATAATAATAATAATTAATAATAATAATAATAATAAATAAATAATACACAATTTCAAATTCCTTAGGCATGGAAAATGATTGACATGTACACTAAGACAAGTCATCGTGTGGGTGAAGGTGCACAATTTTGACTATTGAGTTATTCATCTCATTCAATTTTTCAACGCCCCTTACCACAATTAAGCCATATTCTTTTCCTCATTTTCTGATAATTATGTTTTTGCTCACTTTATTTTAAAAGAAAGCCGATAGATAACTTGCATCAACAATGTATTTAAAAAAATATACATACAAATGCAATAAAATAACAAAACATATCGATTAAGTGGATTATCCTTTTTTTAAAGTGAGAAATATTGATAAATAAATCAATTATTAATATTATATATATATATATATATAATTAATTATAAATAATTTTAATTTGTTTACTTTGTTAGGTTTTTATTTAAAGGAGTTAAATTCCGACCACAATCACTCTAAATCATATACTCTTATCATGTTATAAATATATAAATTGATTATTTTTGAACGTATTAAAAAATGTAATTAATTTAAATACATAAGTTAAATTTATTAAATTATCTATTTTCAGTGTTAAATATTTAATTACCTATATTAAATATTTTAAATTAAATAAAGATTGTATTATAAATAATAACATTAAATATGTCCTGCGGATTCTGTTTTTGCTTATGTGCAATTGGATTATATATAGAACTAATTCAAGCCAAGATGTAACAAGTTTTTCACTTTTTTGAGGGGGAGAAAATTTTCACTTCCTACCATTAATCTTTTAAAAAATTAAAAACAAGAATGGAGCATTAACAAGGTGAAGATTAGTATAAATTTGGTTGTGACTAAAATGAAATCTGAAAATCCTTGCCTTCTGACCTCATTGGCTAGGAAGGTCTATATCCACCATTAATATCAAACCATAAACCATAGTTTTTCTATTAATTAAAAAGATATGATTGTGTCATATACATCAAGAGCAAGCATGCGCAGGTGTTTAGTGCACTTACTAATTAATTATACTATAAACTATACACATGGAAGAATATAGGAATAATTAAAGCTTCTCTAATGGGCCCTACGAATCAGAAAGGAATATAAAATTAATATCACACCTAATAGCTGTGACCTCATATCAAATATTTATGGTCCAGATTAATTATAGCAAATTAAGGTTGCCAAAGGTCAAGTAACACCGTTTATAAACACTATAACATATATATTTAATTATCTACTATATATACCGGTAATTACCAATTTGGTCATAAAAAATTGTAGAAGCCAGATAATATGGTATTCGAAAATCATTTTTAAAATAAAAAATCTCAATCATATCAGTTCCTTCGAGTTAATTTTTTAAGTATTAAAATTAACTGATTTAAAATGAATAATTTGATTGATGTTTTTTAAATTTAGAAGTTTTTAGTTAATTTCTTATATACCAAATTTACATTACTAAGTTCATGATTGATCGTCACCACATGTGAGAGTGATAAGTGAAATCAAACATTGAAGAAACAAGGGTTATTTGTTTCCTTCTCCCCTTCTCATGTGATGTTACGTTATCAATATTTTATTTCATGAAATTTGGTCACGACGTTGATGTTCAATAATTAATGAATCATGGGGTGGGATCTGACTATTAATTACCAACATAAAATAAAATTAGAACATAGTAAAAAGTAAAAGTTGAAACGTGACAGCAGACGAGGAT
Source organism: Cicer judaicum (assembly GCA_037974835.1). Taxonomy (NCBI): domain Eukaryota; kingdom Viridiplantae; phylum Streptophyta; class Magnoliopsida; order Fabales; family Fabaceae; genus Cicer; species Cicer judaicum. The sequence goes on from JBBPBS010000738.1 coordinate 13,336,141, forward strand.
AAAAGTTTTTTAATATAAAAAAACTAACGAGTTATTTTTATTATTATTAAAAGAATACTAAAATACTCCCTAAGAGATATTTTTTTTTTGAAAGTGGTGTATTCACCCTTAAATTTTTTAAATTGTTATATAATTTTTTTTAATTCTTTAAGAAATATTTTTAAAGCATCTACAATAGAGGATTAGTGTTCGAGTGTTTAAACGAGTTCTACTTTTATATATATAATTTATCTTATAATTTTTTAGTGACATTTTTTAATAAACATTCAATTTTTTTCAACTCAACACCTATAAAAATAATAAATATATCATATTAATAATATTATATATCTATATTTCAGAAAACATTAATTTATTTTAATACAATTTTCTGTACAAAATCCATAAAAAAGTAAAGAGAGAGATGATGATTGTATAAGGACCATTCTCCACAGACATCAAAACAAATTTCTCTACAGTAAAAATATCTATTTAACTTAGATAAAACAACCTATTATTATGGACCACTTTAGAGTAATTATTAGTAAGACATTTATTGTTATTATTGAAGAGAGCCGTTTGTAACATGTTTTTTATCTTAAGGATAAGTTTGTATAACATGTTAGTGGTCGAGTAGTGTGTAAGAAATGGAGAGCAAGTTAATAGGTTATATGGTGTTTGACGATGATAAGTCATTAGATAGACGCAATAAGAGCACTTCCATTTCACTGCCAAAGTTAATGAAGACTTATTAATCATAATTAACCGCATAATTTTGAATTTTCGGTTTGATGGCCTACCTACTAATACTATTATTTACTAATTCCTTCTAAACTCCAAAAATCCTCACCTCTCTAACTTCGAATTTCAACACCCTTCAATAGTAGGTGTTGAATTTTTTTTTTTAGAGGAAATCACTCCTACACGACTCTCTTATTATATATCACTTTTCATATATAGTAAGATAGATTTGTAGTATATTTTTTTTATGAATAATTTTAAATTAATATTTTCTATATTAATATGTTTAATTCTAATTAAATAATATATCCCTTTTAATTATATACTACTTTAAAATAAAAATATATCTAAAAAATTAATGTACTTAGTTTTAATTTTTATCCAAATATATAACTTTTTTTATATATATAATTTAAACTTTTTGTCGCCCTTAAACATGCATACGTTGCACCCCAAACACACTACGTCAAAAATGACATTTTATAGCGCTTATTAAATACAAGCACTGTCGAAAAAACACTGTTATAGGGTCACATAGCACTTTCACATAATGTTTACAAGGCTTTTACAACGGTTTTTCAAAAGCGCTGTAAACTGAAGCGCCCTCATATAATATTTTACAGCGCTTTTGGAGCGCTTTAAACACAAGCGCTGTAAAATATAACGCTTCCACCTTATGTTACGTAGTTTTTAAAGCGTTTTTTTACCAACGCTGTAAAAGACTTGCACTTTCATATAATTAAATAACCTATTAGAGCGCTTTTTAAAAAAGCGTTGTAAAATGTGTTTAAAAAATAAAATAAAAAAGTCTTTTACTGCGCTTTTGAATAAGCGCTTTAAAAGCTATGTGAATTAATGCTCTCCGAATATTAACTCTCTCTTATTCCATTTGCAATAAAAGGGACAAGGGCTATAAAAACTCATTAGTTCGTGCTAATTAACAGTTGCATTCCTAACTAGCTCCTTAAATCAATTTTTAAATTTCACAACTTGAACGATTATGTTTGTCATTCATTGTAGAGTTCCCTGGAAACCACTGAATGCTAGATGTAGGTCTAGTGAGACCAATATATTGATTGATAAAAGAAAAAACAACATATAAAAAGCTTATATATATAACACATATATATGGTGATTAAGGTTTAGGATGAATAGTGAATTACATTGTTTGCATTATTTTTATAAGCAAAATATTATTAATAAAAGCATAAAAAGTATTTCAACTCTTACATTAAATAAAGATAGTAAAATCAAACATCATCACAAAATACAGTTCAACCCAACATCATTGTCAATATCATAAGATTTTGAGGGAATATATAATATCAAAGTTTTAGGGAGGAAACAATTGAAGAGGTTTTTTTTAAAGTATTGTTTGTCTCGAAACTCGTGTTTATATGGTTGTAATCATAAATCTTAATGCATTGATTATATATATAAATTATTTTCTTAATGGTTAATATTAATAATTAATATCTATTAATATTAATATAATTACTATTAGTATTAGTATGTTACTAAATGTGAAGATTGAACCGCGACCTCCTTAATTATGACTCCACTCCCATCAAGCCAACTTGACCTCTTTTATGTAAAGATGTGTACTAAATGAAGATAATTACGGACTAAATCAAATCGAATTATATAAAAAATGTTGTTAAAGCTTCAGGCAAGTTTTTGTAAATAAAAATAATAAGAAAGCAATCAGATAAGCTCATAACGCTGTTTACGTAAAATTTATGTCAAAGCTAACACCTAATAATGACATTAATTGTAGGATAAAGTTGACGTGAGAGAATAGAAATTCAGCATATAAAACAAATTAAGATTCTTAATGCTTGATCAATTTTGTTTGAACTAGACAAATAAATCATGTTCTTAACTTGTGAGGAAATTAATATCCCAAGCATACACCTCAAACAAGGCATACATGATTCATATCATTTGGTGTTTATCTTATATATGATTATTGATACTTAATAATAAAGTTTTTTTATTTTTTAATAGGAATGTAGGCAATTACCCTTTTTTTAAATTTTTGATTTGGTTTGTCAGTTCAAATGTCTATCTTTGATGTAATTGTTTGAACTTTGTTGAGTTGGAGTATCCATGTATGTCGTACTCATGATAATAAAATCTTTTTAATTATAAAGAAATAAATTAAAACTTTGAAAACTAACATTTACCGATATTATAAAAAAACTTGTGATTATTAGTAAGAAAAATAATTTTGTGATGAGAAATTATTTACTTTTAAATCACTCCTTAAATGTTTAATAAGTTCGAATTTATATCAATAATTAACAAATTTGTTGGTTGTTATGTATATTTAGAGTTGAAAAATGGACTATTCAATAGACTTAAAAAAATGTATTTGGCTTATTAAGTCGACCTGAAAATAGCTCAAGTGAAAATAATTACGACCATATAAATAAAAAAAACCCTTAAAATTACTTGATTCAGTGGCAAAACTACCACATATCTTTTTAGAAGTGTTTACTGTGCCTGCATAAAGTTTTTCATATCTTGAATCAATACATCATTTTCTCCCCCTAAAATTTTATTATAAAAAGAGTAGCTCTTTTGATTTCTTCTTATTTCTTTTATCCCTTTATTACATCACACTCCTCCCTCTATCTCTCACTTCTTCTATATCTCATTCATTCTCTATATTTTTGTAAGTCTTCTCTTTTTCTCCTCTATTTATGCTAAAAAAAGAAAATACAATTTTAGAAGTTGCATATTTAACATCTATAAAAAAATGATATTTTTACACAAAACTTTATTTTTACTTCTTTTTATGATTCTTAAACAAGTATTTATATAACATTTGTTAACATAACTCTTTCTTTTATTCATTTATTATAGTTCTCCATTTTTTATCTCTATTTTCTCCCTTCTCTCCTATCCCAATGCAATTGAGAGTGTTATTTTTTAGTTCTTCTTTATATCTATGCAAGCTATAACTTCTATTATCTATTGTTGAAACATGCCTTTATTTTTGAAATAATTAAGGATCTAGAGATAACATCAAAAGATTA
>JBBPBS010000738.1:13339976-13353061 GCA_037974835.1 Cicer judaicum
GGGATAATTGAGTAATTTATAAAACTAATGAGTAGCTTATCTATTTAAATAATAATAAAATTATTTCATTACAAAAATCATAACAATTATTTCTACATTTTTATATATATATATAATTTGCTAATAATTAAAATGTATACAATTATAATTAAATTCAAATTTATTTTTGAAATAATATATATTTTTTAAATATATTAATCGTTATTGATCTGACATCGATGTAAGATCAATATACAATAATGTAGTATCTATTGTTAATGTATTACTTTATAGTCTCCAAAGATAGAAAATAACGAATAAAACATTTTAAATTATATTTTATAATTTCAAAAATATAATTATGAAAAAATATTTTATTTGATATTTACCATTTTAAACTCCAACAAATTTAAACTCCAACAATGTATTTTCATTATTTTTCTTTTTCTTTAAATATTTTTCTCACACACAACACTAAAAAATAAACCTTACTAAGTTTAGACACGATTTTTCTATTCAACCTCGATGGACGAAATTATGAAAATTGCATTGTCATATAGGTTGGGTCCTTTTGGATGATTATGCCATGTGGACACTAAAATCTCCACCGTTGATTTCTCTATATATTCAATATCACTCTCACTCTCCCCTTCTCATTTTATGTTCTTCTTTTCACCCTTCACATTCTATTAATCAACCACTTTTCTCTGCTACCCTCCCCTGCATTTCAATTTTTTCTTATTTTTAACTAAGCAATGTCTTGCTTAGAGTTAGAACTCTCTAAAGAGGTTAGTATAAAGAAAACTAAATATCTCTTCAATTCCAAATATACATTATATGTTTATTTATTCCTCATTAATTAATCTTAAAAAAACATGCAAATATTTATTCTGTCCTTTTCCTTTCTCTGTCTAAAGTTAGCACTATATTTATATGTGAATTGGAACACCCTTTAATTTTTTGTATTAATTGATCATAAACATCACAATGGATGTAATAAATAAATATTTAATTAATAATGTAATTTTTTTAATTTTTTTTTTTTAAAAAAAAATAACAGAAAGAAATCTTTGCAGAACAAGTTCAAAGAAGAAACAGAATCAGAAGAACTGACTCTTGATGGAAGTGTTGATTTGAATGGTCGTCCAGCAATCAGAACCAAATCTGGAAGATGGGCTGCTGCAATCATCATACTTTGTAAGCTCCACAAACATAAATTAATTGCATATTTTCTAATTTTATCATAAATTTTAGAATTTAGTAATGCATATAAATATATAGTAGATATTACACTTTCTTTTAAGAAGAATTGAATCTTCATCACAACAATTTACTCCTTTAAATTGAAATATAAGTAATAAAAATATCAACTATATATAAATTAATTATAAGACTAGATATATTAATTGAGCATGCAATAGTACTAATAAATTGTGAATGATCTTGTTCTTGAAGCCTATTGATTCCCGGGAATTTGATGAGAAAAGTACACATAGAAATACATAGTATATATATATGTATATGATGCGTATACGTATAGTTTATGATAGCTAGCTACTTCAAAAAAGAGTTTATGATAGCTAGCTGGGTTGGTAGTGAGAGAGAGGTCTTGGTGTTTTTGTTGGTGCCGTATAAGTTTGAGAAACCTTGTTAGTTAAAAAAAAACAAAAACAAAAACAAAAAAGTTAATTAGTTAGTAGTAATTAATTGATGAGTCGATTGCATATATTTTAGATAGCTTATCATAAGGAGTAACAAATGGAAGTTGATGTACTTTTGTGTTTCAATATTTCCAAGTTATCAGTTATATTATGGAAACGACAAGTTAAATTGATGGAGGAACGTTTTCCATTTGTTATACAAAATCCAAACTTTTTTGTCAGCTTTGTTGCATGCATGCCTTCGATGGAGGAGACTCTGCCAGCCAGCTATACCCTATAATATTACCACCGACTTCTCATGCTTAAACCTTTTGCTTTTATATAATTTACCACTTATATTTATATTTCGGGAATATAACAAAAAATTAGTGTGAGAAATCATCTACAATCCTAAAAACATATACTTATATATATATTGCATCTATAAAATAAATAGTTCGAAAACCGTAGTATTGTGGGTTTTTTTTGCTACTACTCTCATTTTGAAATAAAAACACATAAATATCCTCCTTTTCAATGTTGCAACTCGCCATTTAGAACTGCGACTTCTTTAAGAAGGCCAAGAAGTCGCCATTTCAAATGGCGACTTCCCACTTGATTTAAAAATAAAAAATAAAATTTCAATTTTTCTTTTCAATTTTTAGTAGGAAATCGCCATTTGGAAGTTGGCTTTTTTAAGGAAGTCGCCATTCCAAATGGCGACTTGTAATATTGAAAAAAATTAAAAAAAAAACAGAGCATTTTAGTAAATTAATTTAAAATTACAGTATATGTGTATTTTTTTTTTAAAAAAATAGGGCAGTGGCAAAAAATACCTAGTATTGTAGTTGAGTAAAAATATACTAAATTAATGCATGGTTGGATAAACAATAAAATTGATGAAATTATGATATTTTTAACAAAAATTACACGTGACAAAAATTCAAAGTCACCGCGAAATGAAATATATAAACTAAAAAAAGTGTTTTTGAATATTGAAAGAGGGTATCTAAAAAAAGACAAAATGCGGAAATGAAGCATGCAATTGAGAGAAATACGTTCATGACACGTAATCAATTATAGGATTCTCCACGACGTGGGTGGTTGACATGTGTCATCAACAATAGACATGTAACCAATAATTAATTGGTGAACATTTTTGTATCTACAATTTTGTTGGGTATAATTAAGGGTAGATACTCTAATATTTCATCAGGTCAATTTTGTTAATTTAAATTCGATGATCTTTAATTTAATTTATTCAAGAAGGTACAAGTTTAATAAAAATGAGTCGATATAAAAATAAGATTTAGTTAATATTAAGACAAGTCATGAAATAGTAATAAATAATGAACATTTTCTTGGAAAAATTAACAAGTAAAATTGATCGATTAAAAAGTTAAAGTAATAAGTTTATGAATAAAAATATAAAATTAATGAATAAAAAATAACATCCCTATCCTCTAAATTTTTTGAAACATGACAGATAAGTTTATACTTTTTGAGGTTAGTGTATATACTAACTACCTCTAAGTTTGAATAAAAAAGCTATACCTATAAGTTATTGAGGGAAAGTTGATTAATGCACGCTGCATGTTATGGTTCGTTATGAGTATGTAAAATTGGTATAGATCACAATCATGCACTTATCTATGATCCTCTTTAGGATATTTATAAGTCGTGTAAGTTTAGTGCTTATATAAAGATTCAAGAATGTGAACAAGTGATATGCTTCCATGCAAGTGTATTCTAGAAGATTGAATTATTTTCTTTTCATAGAAATAGAATGAAAAATAAAATAAAATATGTAACTATAAGTTACCATGCTGTGGTAATCTATAATGAAAATAGAAATATGAAAAGAAGGTTACTAAGTTTTATTTGAATCTGTGAGAAGTAAAACTTGACATGATATTTAATATTTGTACAGATATCTATAATTGTGAAATATAATTAACTTTTTGTGTAGCTCTATATTTAAATATCGATATATTTGGAATAGTACTTAAAAAAGAATGGATCATACACAATATATTCGTGACAAAGTATACATAAAGTTCATGACGTGAAAATCAATAATCCATTTGAAAAAAAAAGTAATTAAAATAATTAATTATATTTAAAAAGAATGGTTTATTTCCCCAAAACCTGTCTCTCCAAGTGTTATATGCCTGTGAATCCATTAATAATAGTGTGCACTGTGCTTTTATAAAAGCAAACCTAACTGTATTATGAAATAAAGTTGCTGTAATATATAATCTTGTGTGAGCATATGTATGGTGGTGACAAAATCGACAACCCTTTAGAAGATGGTGGTGATGACTGATGAGGATTGACTAATTTGACTTAGCCATGATAACTTTAGAATATGTGTATTGTTATTTTATAAATATAAAATAAAATTCCTTTGCAACACCTTTTCCACCTCTGAGCAAAACATGCTTTGAATATTTCCAACGCGAATTCATATATTTTTATGCTATACTGGATTTTAAAGAACTTTAGTAAATAATCTTAACTGAATTTTTTGCCTTGTTTTAGAAGTCTTCCATTCTGCGAGAATAATCTATACTACAGATACCAAAAATCAGAAACTAAAATAAGATAAGACAGAAAAATGAATAAAAAACACATAAAATTAACCAAAACAGAACACCAATTCAGCAGTATGCATCTGCAGATTCTGCACTTAGCATAAAGCATGTAGATATAGATAGGGCTTTTTGTTTTGTAACTCATTGATTGTATTGATCAGTGAACCAAGGCCTGGCAACTCTTGCATTCTTTGGGATTGGAGTGAACCTAGTGCTATTCCTGACGAGGGTGGTAGGGCAAAATAATGCAGAAGCTGCGAATAACGTGAGCAAGTGGACTGGAACTGTTTACATCTTCTCTCTTGTGGGAGCTTTCCTTAGTGATTCATATTGGGGAAGATATAAAACATGTGCCGTCTTTCAGGTCATTTTTGTAATTGTAAGTAATGCATATGCATGCCTCTCATCTCTACACTCTTTTATTTCTAGCTGCTACATTATTTCCTTGACTAATCATTAAGTTTCTGGTTTGATATATATGACAGGGTCTAATGTCCTTATCTTTATCATCATACCTCTTCTTGCTTAAACCAAAAGGTTGTGGGAGTGAATTAATTCAATGTGGAAAACATTCAAGTTTGGAGATGGGGATGTTCTACCTCTCAATCTATCTTATTGCCTTGGGGAATGGAGGTTACCAACCAAATATTGCCACATTGGGGGCTGATCAGTTTGATGAGGAGCACTCGAAGGAGGGTCACTCGAAGGTTGCCTTCTTTAGCTACTTCTACCTAGCTTTGAACATTGGACAACTCTTTTCAAACACCATTCTCGTCTACTTCGAGGATCAAGGAATGTGGGCTCTTGGTTTCTGGCTGTCTGCAGGCTGTGCCTTTGCCGCACTGATATTGTTTCTTGTAGGCACCCCAAGGTACCGACACTTCCAGCCGAGTGGCAACCCTCTCTCCAGGTTCTGCCAAGTCCTTGTTGCTGCATCAAGGAAAGTGAGGGTTGAAATGCCATCAAACGGAGTGGACTTGTATAACATGGATACGAAGGAGTCTTCCACCAGTGTGAACAGAAAAATCCTCCACACACACGGGTTCAAGTAAGTAGTAGAAGCTACTTTCAGCTGAAACCATAATGCTTTCATATATGGCTGATGCTTATAGCCGAGCCTGCGAGCTTGAAACGCTCTCCCTTATTATTTAGCTAATTTTGTTATATTGTAAGCAAAATGGATTTTTTCAGCATTATTGGCCATTCTGATTCTACTAACTAAAACGATTTGATCAATTTGCCATTTTTTGTTGTTGTGTTGAAGGTTCTTGGATAGGGCAGCGTTTATATCTTCAAGAGATCTTGATAACCAAAAAGGCGCACATTACAACCCATGGCGTCTCTGTCCTGTAAGTCAAGTCGAAGAAGTGAAGTGCATACTAAGACTCCTTCCAATTTGGCTCTGCACCATAATATATTCGGTGGTTTTCACACAAATGGCTTCTCTTTTTGTGGAGCAAGGTGCTGCCATGAAAACCACTGTTTCCGGTTTCAGTGTACCACCAGCTAGCATGTCCAGCTTCGATATCATCAGCGTAGCAGTCTTCATTTTCTTTTACCGTCGAATTCTCGATCCATTCGTCGGAAAACTTAAAAAGTCGGATTCTAAGGGACTTACGGAGCTTCAGAGAATGGGAGTTGGACTTGTTATAGCCGTAATCGCAATGGTTTCAGCTGGAATAGTTGAATCCTATAGGCTTAAACATGCAAACCAACAATGCACCCACTGCAAAGAATCGAGCACTTTGAGTATCTTCTGGCAAATTCCTCAGTACGCATTTATAGGAGCTTCCGAGGTGTTTATGTATGTAGGCCAGTTAGAGTTCTTCAACGCTCAGACACCAGACGGCTTAAAGAGCTTCGGAAGTGCACTTTGCATGACATCCATTTCCCTTGGCAACTATGTAAGTAGCTTACTTGTTAGTATAGTTATGAAGATCTCTACCGAGGATCACATGCCGGGGTGGATCCCAGGTAACCTCAATAAAGGTCACCTGGATAGGTTTTACTTCCTCTTAGCAGCCTTGACATCAATGGACTTGATCGCCTATATTGCATGTGCAAAGTGGTACAAGAGTATACAGCTAGGTGGGAAAAGCGAAGAGAACGGCGAGCCAGGTAGCTTCATAGTCTAATTTGTAAGGCGAATAATCCAAAGTCAATGTTAATAAGAGAAAGAAGGAGCAACTGGTAGAAATAATCTTGATTATGTTTTCCATTGGAAGAAATGTTTTTGCCAGTTTGCGGAAAGAAAAGCCCTTCTTACACGAGTCTCTCTGATTCTCTTGCAACTTTAGTTTGTATTTATGACACCTCCGGATTTTTAGTTTATGTTCTTCAAGCCCAGTTGTGTAAACCAAACTTCAATGAGACAATGACTGTTTTAGGGTCCTAAGAAACCTCCCTCCTTTTCCCATTTGTAAGCTCCATTGATAAATATTGAGTTAAATATGTTGTTTGGATTTCCAACTGTGATGTCTCCTTATTGTATGGGACAATCAACCAACAAAAACTCGAACTGGAAGCAGCATACCCAAAGTCATTCCTACTGTATAGTGGGTTGGCAAAAAATTCTGCATAAGATCACTTAGGAAGAACAAAATAAGGCACTAAGTTCTGTATAAGATCACTTACAACAAAGGACAACATAAACATGTGATTTAAGAGATTTACCTCAAAAGTATCAACGAAGCAGCAATACAACATGACTTTGTAGTAGTAAAGAGCATAATTAACAAACAATACTTAGAGAATGTTTTGTCCACAAAATGAGATTATGAATAATCAAAATTCAAAATGCAAATAGGATAAAATAGAATAACCATCATTAAACCAATGTGTAATTTCATTATTTGCATTACAAAAGCTCCTAAACTACCCAACTTGCTGTTTCACATGCATTACAAGAGAGAGAGAGGTAAAGAAAAGGCTATTGCACACTTGTGAGAAAGGAAGACCCTTTAAAGAAGATTTTTAGCCATGAACCTCGCGAATTTGAATGTGGTGAATGGATTCCTTACGCCAGATTGGTTGTGCTCCGCTTTGGACTAGTGTAACATATTGTCCCTCGTGTAAATGACCTTTACTCTGCACAATGAAGACTTTCAGCAACATTTAAAAGAATATATCCATAAAAAAAAAAGATGTGTGCAATTGATGGATATATCACTCACCAGTAGTAGCTTGAGGGCTCTAGCAAAAGTTTCCTCTGCATCATTTGAAAATTTCATGTATATAGGCATGACACCATGATAAAGTCCTAACCTCTGCTTAATCCTTTCTCTGTGATAGTGAAAGAAGAAGTTATGGATCCAAAAGATTGTTGACTTAAGCACTTATTACCTCCATCCAAAAATTAAATAGCAGAAAAGACATAATATATTGCCTGGATTCAAAACGATAATAAGTACTGTTCCTCCTAAAAAACTAGCAAGGACAAAGGTACATGATAAGTTCATCAAAAAGCATAATATAAAACAGACACGCCGTTAATACTCACTCATTTGTGAATGCAAATATTGTTGAGTAGGGCCTATAATGGCTCAAAAGAATAGCCATGGATCCAGTTCTGGTGAACACAATAATAGGAGTATTAAGAGTGTTAGACATAGTTGTTGCATGGTAAGCAAACATTTCTCCCATATGGCTCTGTCAAAAAGTAAAAACAAATTAATTAGGTTTTAGGATATTATCAATCAAACCTGCGGCATTAAATCCTCTACAGTACATGAAACAAAACTATAGAACTAGATATGTAAGGCACAAGGAGGCTTGTTTCTGAATTGAGTACCTTGTGGGAACTCAAATGATTTGGATAAGCATCACTTCTTACAACACTGGATTCATTCCTTAGAGCCACCGAATGTATAACTTTAACAGCTTTCAATGGATATCTGAAGCAGTTGTATCCTTTTAAAATAAATTTATTTAATTAAAAAAATTGGAAAGTAAATACATCAAATGCATAACATCATCATCGCAAGACACATTTGGTTAAACATTCTACTATTACCAAGTTAAAAAGAAAATCTGAACGGCAAACAATCTTTAAATGATAGCTGAAGGAATGACATACATCTTCAAATGAAAGCAGTCCAATACATATTTAAAAATCGAAATATCAATGTTATGGAGTTTTTAAATTGAAAAGTTACTAAAACTCCTCAAGAAAAATCCATAACCTTCAAAGTTTAAAAGGTGTTTTTGAAATTTTTGAACTCATTATGAAATGCAGCACTAAAGCAGCCGTGTCATCTGCTATTTCGGCGCTATAGTGGCCACTACACTAAATTGCTCTGCTACTGCATGTCATGTAGCGCCCAGGAGCCGCTCCGCTACACCGCTATAGGCTTACAGCGCATATTGATAATACTGATTAAGAATTTAAGTAATATCATTCACAAAACAGGAGAAATAGCTGTAAAAGTGTCTTACTACCTATATATATGGACCCACGGTTCTTTTTATTTTGAAAAAGAACACACAAGCTATAGTAATGAACAACAAATATATTTAAATGATAGCAGTTTATAGTAATTGCAGCAATCGGCATACTTAAAAAAACTGACAAATTAGGTTTTGCAGCCATAGCAAGACAAAAGAACTAATTCTTGTAATGAATGATTTTTCTTTCCTGAAAGTATTGTTCTCTAAAAGAAGGTAAATCTGCTAATCCTAAAGCACCGAAAACCATTTAAGAATATAATTTTTTTTTAAGTCCAGGTAGATCCAAAGAAATTCCCTTGTTGGAGATGCAGAGAAGCTCTCAAGCTTTGCTTAGTTGCGGTTCCTTTCCAATTATTCTTATATTTTTATTTTTGCTTCCCTAAGAGGACATCCATATTCTTGTTATTCTTTCGTTCTCTTCTCTATTGACTATTTTTTTTTATCTAAGTCGGGGTAAATAGTATCTCTTTTGCATTCAAACATTAAAAATTAAATTAAAAGAAAGGATTGAACTGATAAAATAAAAAAGGAACCAAGATCACCGAGGAACAGCTACACACTTTCCATGTGCAGTTTCTCCTGAAAGCATGACAGCATCAGCACCTTGTCTTACTGCAATAGCAATGTCTGAGACTTCCGCCCTAGTTGGTGTGGGATGAATAATCATGCTTTCAAGCATATTTGTTGCCACAATAACTGGCTTTTTCATTTTGTGGCATCTTCTAATGATGTCCTCCTGTTTTATTAAAAACAGAAATGAACTGCATAGAACATGGAGTTAAGCCCTACTTACTAAATATCAGTGAAAAAAAAAAAGAACTATTAAATGAAACAGCTCATTTATGCAGATTTGATATCACAAAATTCAGAAAAACAGAAATATACATTGAAACTCTGAAAAACCAATTAATTCCTTCATATACATTTTTTATGACTTCGAAATTAGAAAAGCCACCACTTGCACGCAAACACAGACAGATATTAGAAGCTTTTGTTTTATAGGCTCTAACGCCCTCAATGAAAGGTAAGACCTCTCAGATGATAAAGGCCGTAGTTTAGTTCACTGCTTTCTACAACATCATTGAAGTTTGTAGTGTGACAGCTATACAGACTGCAGAGAAGGGCTTTCCTCAAAATTGGGGCGCACAATTAAAGACATCAGTATGATATTCTATGAATCTCATTATAAGTGTCTTACTGTCTTATTTAGAATATTTCTCTGTCTCAAATTCTCTATCACTTTAGAATACCAAGACTGTATATTTGTTATATTTTCTTGATAATACCCTGATTTATTTATATAGGCTATCCACCTAACTACCCATATACTATTACTCTCAACCATTCCATTTAATGTGAAGTTTTACTCTTTATAGGAGCATTTTAGTGTCAACATAACTATTCATTCTTTAAATAAGTATGCATTAACTTAATCGACACTTAAAATAAGACTACAAAGTAAAAGTTAGAACAGTTACTTCAGTTACTATCTTATTATATTTTCCTAATGACAGAAGCTATTGCTTCCCTAATCAAATGTACCAAATAATGATTATCAAACATATTTTGTAGATTATCTGTAGAAAGAGCCTATATACATGCCACCAAAATGACATACATGTCATATTCTGAGCATCAGATTACCTGCAATAAAGGAACTTCCTCTATCGGAAGTTCAGCTCCAAGGTCTCCACGAGCAACCATAGCCTGCAAAATAAATAGAACTCACAAGACAAAACTGGATGCAACACACAGATAAGTATCATACTTTGATCCATACAATACATAACTTTCTACAGAATATAGACTACGAGGGTGTTGAAAAACCTATCAGCAGGCTCAACCCAGTTCAGGGTATACCAAATGTTAAATCAGCCATAAGAGCGAGTTTTAAACAAGACTTGGTTAAAAGATAAGCAATATATTTTCCTAATTGAGCCTTTTCCAAACAGATTGATTTTCATACATTATCAAGTTTATCTGTATCTACTACAAAGCCTGCACAGAGAATGTGGTTATCTTTGAGGATCTGTAAGAGTAAGGTTAACTATGAATGTTGTTAGAAATCACACCAACATACTTTCCACAACTTAACAGTGTCTTCAGTATACCTAGTTAGCTGGTATTATGATGTTGTAAGAAAGAGGGAATTATCAACCACTAATGGTGCAGAAACAAACAAGCACCAAAAACCCACCATCTTTCGAGTATTCGAGCACCAGCATAGTATAAATTTCGATATAACGAAAAGGTGTTAAAATATGCAATATCTAGAATACATAATCTAACATAAGGTGTTAAAATATGTAATATCTACAATACATAATCTGAACAATTTCAAACTAACCCCATCTGACGCTGAAAGTATAGAAGGAAGATTTGGTATGGAATCAGCACTTTCAATTTTTACAATCACGTGTATATCAGCATTGTTTCCTACAGAAAAGATTTACAATTAGTTCTTAAAAGGATAAATACCCCAAGAAAGAAGAAATGTATGCACAAGATCCACGCACCTATAAACAAGCATAAAAAGGAAATTTGACAGCAAAAAATAATTACTTTTAAGGTAGTCTTTTAACTCATAAACCACTCTAGCATCCTTGACAAATGATACAGCATAGAAGTCTACTTGATTGTCTACCCCAAACTTGATATCTTCCCAGTCTTTCTCTGAGAAGTTTAAACACATGGCAAAGTAGCATAAAATTGTCGACTGCATTAGCATACTAACAGTACCTATCTACAAGTGAGTAGCTGAAACCTAATTCCTCGCGGCAATGGATCAACGCCAAATACAATAGAATTATACCAGTTATAGAAGGAAGTGTAGCACTTTTTCCACGGACATTCAAATGACGCCTAGATTTTAGTTCCCCACCATCAATAACTTCACATTTAACCAAGTCTTTTGTCTTTGACTTAACAACAAGAGACATCATTCCTCCTAAAATAACAATGGCGAGAGATTAAAATCTTCTTAATTTAAGATAATCGAACTAGGTGATTATGCAACAACTGAATAAATCCCTCTAAAATACTATGATTGTAAACACATAATCAAAATAACAAAATTATCTTACTGGTAGATCATCATACGACTACAAGATATTTCGGGCATGCAAGATAATTTTGAGAATACACAGAGAGCACTACCATACTCACCATCGACAAGAAGTACGTCTCCAGCCTCGACATCATTGACAAAATCATCATAATTGACACTAACAGTATCTTGGGTGCTAACCCCTCTGTTAATAGTGAAATTGAATGTTTGTCCCTCCTTGAGTAATATAGGTTGGGGCACATCCCCACTTCTAACTTCAGGACCCTGCCAAGAAAACTAGTTAATGTCATGCCATTAAGAACTTTGACATAGACTGCATTTTTCTGAAGTGTAAAGGTTTGTATCGTAACTGCAACCGCGAGAGCAATTTAAAACTATGGTCATCACTGACTCCACTCTGACACGCTTCAATTTGTAGTATCGATGTTAAATAAGTTGTGAGCGTCATGCAATACACGTATTCTTCTTATTCTAATTTATAATAACGAGACACATTAATTAATTAATGAATTAATAAATTGGAGAAGAAAGGGAAATGGAATTGACCTTGGTGTCAAGCATGATGGATATAACCCTGTGTTGAAATTGAGAATTGAATTGTTTAACAAAATGAATAGTTTTCTGGTGAGATTTGTGGTCCCCATGTGACATGTTCAAACGAGCGACATTCATTCCGGTTTGAGCAAGTTTCCATATCATGTCACGTGAGCTAGTAGAGGGACCAATAGTACATACGATCTTAGTTTTGGTATCTGAATCGGGTTGTTCCTCTGTAATATGATTATAAGGGAAAGAGTTTGTGCAGTAAATATTTGCCTAGATAGAAAGAAAGAGAGGTTAGTTGAATGAATGAATGAATGAATTAGGTTGAAGAAAGAGTAATAAGGTATTGATACTTACATGGGAGGAGGAGGTTAGGGGAGGGCGATTGGAATGAAATGGAAGTTGGGAGAGAGAATTGGAAGAATAAGAGAGATTGAGATTAGAAGCATAAGAATTAGATTTGAAGAGAGAAGACTTAGTAGCAAAAGCATAGGAAGAAAGATGAATGGTAGCCATGTGTCGTATCCATGCAACTGCTATCACCACAAAAGTCTTATTGTACTTGGAGATGGCAACTGTCATCCTTTATAGCTGACTCAATTTCCTTATATAGATTGGATATATTCAAAATAAAGCCAATCAAAATATTGCGGTGTGAGGAAAGGACGACTTCTATAAAAAAGTTACTTACACTCACTCACTAAGAAAATCTTAGAAAACTTTAGTTACTTTTGATAATTTTTTTTTTTTTTTATCGTTTATTAGTCGGTTATAAGTTTGTTTTATATTTATTATTGTTTGTTAAGGGATGTTAAG
>JBBPBS010000738.1:13353579-13431210 GCA_037974835.1 Cicer judaicum
TGATATACAAATAGTTAAAATAAACTTGTAAATAAATTATACTTATATTAAAATTTCAGTTAATTTTTATAATTTTAAATACTAGTTTATTAAATTATATAAATAGATAGAACTATTTTTACGATAAAATTATAAATATTTTTTTAAAATTAACTATTGATATTTATTTTTAAATTTAATATCATATTCTATTAAAAAAAATTACATATATTTTACAATATTTAAATTTTTATATTTAAATTATAATTTATAAATTATTTTTATATATATTTTATAAAAGATAATGAAATTATTTATTTTTTTAATTCAAGTGATATTGGCATTGATGACAGGAATTTCAAATTGATTATTATTGTTGTGATAGAATATAAAAAAAATGGTTCCTGTGGTTGTGAAAATAGATATATCTATGTAGAACTTGTTAAGGACATGGGTGAGAAGGGAACCACGTAAACGGGCCTCCTTCTCTCTAGCTGGCTGGCATGGTGGTTCAGCTTCAGCTTTAGCTTTAGCTTTCCTTCTTCTAGCTCTCAACTTCTCTCTCCACAATGAAACTATCCCTCAAGTTTCGCAACAATAACGATGGACAAAATCTACAAACCACCCAAACCCAAATCATGACAGCAAAACTTCCCATTACCGTATTCAACAACCCTTTACTTTCAACCATCACTGCCACAGGAAATTCATCTTCCGATTTTTCATTCTCACTTTCAACTAACTTCCCCTCAGGTCCTACTTTCAAACTCTCTTACTCTCCAACTTCATCTCTTCCTTTCTCTCTCAACCTCAAATCTGGATTAGGTTTTTTCGGTTCACCTCGTCATTCCCCTCTTGTCTTCTCCGCCAATTTTCAACTTTCTAATGTTTCCTCTTCTACCCCTCTTCTTCTTCCTTCTTTCTTTTTACACTTTAAACCCCAATTTGGTCATTTCTCACTTCATAAAACGGTTTTCTCCGATTCCGATTCCGATTCCGTTTCTAACACTAACCCACTATCTGTTTCGCCTCGAATTGAAAAGGGTTTTGTTCCTCTGAATGATGGGTCTTGTTCTGGTTGGCAAAATTTGAACTTGGAACCATTTGGTCATAAAGAGGACAATGGTAGCAACAATAATAACAACGTTTTTGTTGGCATAGATAGTAAGAACAGTGCAAAATGTGGTCTTTCGCCTAGTTTTGGTGTTATGGCTAGGACGGTTATGCCGGTGACACAAGGGTTGTTGTTGAATTTTCGTTGGGGTGTGAATTTTCCGGGGAAATCGGGGTTGAAAATGCCGTATCTGACAGTGAATAAAATTCGGTTGGAGAGAGTTGAGGAAGTGAAGAATGATGAGAGGAACAGTGATAATTGTGAAGGTGGTCTGAAGGTGCTGAAGGGTGTGAAAAGGGACTTGGAGAATGTTGAGAAGGAAAATAGGGAGTTGAAGAGAGTTTTGGACGAGATGAAAATGAGAGTACTTTCTAGTCGAGAAAGGAGCAATGAGAATGTTGGAAACAAGGTTCCACAGAAGCAGCATTTGGGTGAGAGTGAGAGCTTTAAGAGTTGGGGAAGTAATAGGAATGAAAGACAAGAGAATGAGAAAAAACAAGGAAATAAGTCTCAGAATATTGTAGTAGTGAGTGATTTGGAATCTGAATTGGAAAAAGCTATAAAAGCTGCTTCTTCTTGACATAGGTCATTACTCATTAATACTATCACTTTTTCATTGTATTTCAATATAGTAGTAGTAGTAGTAGAAGTACTTTATACGTTTGGCTACCTTGCCTTGTTTGTTGTAGTGGCATTTTATGTCATGTGTGTATAAAATCACAGCAATCGGCTTATGTTTCCTGTTTATTGTTAATAATATATAATAGAGAATTGATTAATGACACTTCTATATGGTAGTTGAATTGAAGGATATAATAATCAGTGATTACTGATTAGGCCTGTTGGTTAGATAAGTATAAAAATCAGATTATTTGTGTTCAGTAAAAAGGATGTGGGGAATCTTGTTATTTTTGTAAGTATACTTTGTTATGTTTGACTAAATGACTATTTTGTATGCAACTCTTAAGTCCTTTACAGTGCTAATAGGCTATAGCAAGTAGTAGTGTAAGTGAAGCTTAGTCCAGAAATTGTTGATAATGTTTTGACTTTTGAGTGTGATCTGTCTGCTATATGATTATGATTTATTGATCTTCACACTGTTTTGGACTTCTGCTTTTGGGAGTCCTATAACATCTACTTGCCTGTTCTGTTTTTTCAATTTGGGAGAAAGCAATGGAAGTACCTATTGTTCAGTATTCAAGCATTTGGTTTATTTTTAGAGTGTCTTCGTGCTAGTGAGAGTAGAAGTGCTTTCTTCTAACAGCAATTTTTTTCCTCCCAATTTGGTTGTTTACTACCATGGCTTCAATAACAAAATTTATTTTCTAAAATGGGATAGTATCCTTTTCATTTTAAAATATTATGAAATTTAACACTTTTATTTTAAGGAAACCCTCATTTAATCCTTTAACTTATAATAATATATATGCAACTATGCATATACTTTATCTCTCTTCTTAGTAATTTATTTTTAATTACTTTCCCTGGTATAAAAAACGTCAGTAAATTTGTTTTTTTGAAGGAAAACTATGCATGTTATAATTAACTTTTTTAAAACACCTAGTGTTCATAAAAAAACACTAGTTGGATGACTGGATACACTCGCGAACAAATTCACAAAAGATTGAATGTAACGTTAATGTTTTTTCTCGTTGCAATTCAATATGGCTGGTATTGGAATGTGTCTCTGCGATGAGTTTGTGTTATTCATGAAAGCTATTAGGTGAAACTTATGATCTGATCCATGCAATCAAACGGGTGAAGGATCTCCATTTTGATAATGTTATTTTGAGATGGATTCCAAGTTAGTCGTTGTTAGCATCAACGGTGTTGTTGAGGATGTTTCTAACTTCAGTACCATAATTCATGAATGTAACGAGCTATTCTTGATATCTTGTTTCAACTCTCATGCAGAGTTTACTAAGATGGATGCTGATATGATTGTTCATTGCTTAACTAAGGCAACCATATCATAAGCTAATTCTCAGTCATTTATTGATATTCCAACAAGTATAGGAGATTTGATTATTAATAAAATGCAATAAGTTCATGAAGTGTATAATTCTGGAAGATTTATTTTAAAGTGAGGTGAATATTTGTAAGTTGTCTGACTACCAAACAAGTTTATAATTATATTACAAAAAACCATACAAATGCATAACACTAAGGGTTGACAAACCTACAATTCCTTCTTATTTCTCCTTCATCTCCTGTAAGAACATTGATATTTCCCATCTTAATCATAGACTTTGCAAATGAAGCAAAGAATATTTTTTCATTAGAGGCATAACCCCACACCTGATCCCTAATCGTTCCATCAAAGTCTTGGCTGATCAAAACATTATCAGAACCTAACAACCCCTTTCCTTCAAGAATGTTTATGAAGTAGTGATTATCAAACCTTTTTGGTGTTTGAAAATCAAGTGGTGCAAATTTATTGTCCCTTCCTGTAACAGGACATATGGACCGTAGGATTCTTCTGAAGTTTGTGTATCTTTTGTAGCGATCATAGCCATAATAATATTCCTGTTTTGTTTCATAGATTCTCTGCTTGAAGCTTACACATCTTGCCCTTCCTATAGTATGGCTACCTGTTATTTCAACATCAAGGAATACTAAAATTCGACGATATTTAAGATGGTTAATGATGTTCACACATGTAGTTAATGAAGTGTTAACAATCTACAAACAAGAATTTGAATATAATTTAATCATAATTTTTAAGTGTTTAAATCTACATGCAGACACAAAATTGTTGTTAATATTCAAATTTGTAGTTAATAACGTTTTTTTAATCATTAATGAGTTATCTAATTTTGATATATCCGATATCTATTCATTGAACTCAGTTAATCATGTGTATGAGCTTTGTTAACCATTTAAAGTTATGTAAAATATTGGTTTTATAATTAAGGTACAAATAAAATTTCTGCTTTTTTGTTAAGTAGGTCACCAATTTTGTCTTCAAATTGTCTTTAAAATAATTTTGAAAATAAAAAAAAATTCTCAATCAAATTGTTTTATCCTACAATTTTTTAGTCTAAATTATTGACGCACTGTATTAAATTGTAATGAATGACAGTTTAATATACCTGATAGAACCACCAAGTCTTCTATATTTAGACCCTGTTGCTTAAAATTATTAATTAAAGATTCTAAAGAGGAATTTGGAGCCGGAATGAATAGGTTGGCTCCACTGAAACTTGACTCGAGAGAGTCCTTCCTCCCCAGCAACACATCCCATCTTGGTCCTCCTCTCTTCAAAACAAACAATACTACTTCAAATCAATCAGGTTCTGATAAAATTTATTTCAAAAATGTAATAATTTCATTACACTTTTCTACTTCGTGAGAGATAGAAATAGAGAGATGGATGTGATAGGAAGATAGATAGTGATGGAGAGAAAATGAAATATTAAATGAGGGTATAAAAATTAAAGGTATTTAAATATAAGAATTGATTTGAAAAATAGAAGTAATTAAATGTAATTAACCATATTATTTGAAATTGACATGTATTGAACACGAGACATACTTTTATTCAGATGTGTCTAGTTGTCAGTGCTAATGTAAAGAGCGAAAATACAAGAGATGTGTACCGATTCAACTGCATCACGAGCAGCCATAGTAAGAATATCAGCACATGAAACAGTTAGAGGACATTCCTCTTCCAACAAATACTTTATCTTGTCAATAACTTCAAATCCACGTAAACTGTTCAGATTTGGTCCAGCTTGTTTCTCACTTGTCATGCCTTCAACACTGTCCAAAAGCACCGATGCATCACACCCCTTATTTTCCATTTTCAACAACAAAAACAACATGAGATATAAATTAAAAGTTAAAACAAACAAAGAACAATTGAAAACTTGAAATGCATATATATTATGGTTTTTACCATGACAAAACAATCGTGGAAGTGTAAGCGAAGTAGTGATGCTGCTAAACGTGGATCTTTGAATACTGCTACTTCTACATTATGTCTCACTATGTCTTCAGCTAATGGACACTTTTCCTTGTAGTACTCATGAACAAGAAGTTCACTACCCTTCAGAGTGTGACCATTGGACAAAATAGTAATTATGATCAGTAATAGTTTCACATGCTCCATTGAAAGAAATTGTAAAGAAAATAAGTTCACTAGTCTTCTGCTGAATGTGCATAGGTATAAAAGCTTTAATAAAATATGTTTTTTGCATTGTTTGTTGGTGTTTCTTTCTACATTTTCAAACCAACCTTGTTGTGGAGAATTTTCTCATGTGCTTTTTTGTTTCACCTAGAGTTGATGCAACCAACTTGACCAATTGTCTTTTTTTTTAATTCTATTTTGGAGAAAATTTCTTTCTGGTACTGAATGCACACTTAACAAGTAGTTAACCCATCCAATCTGAGCAATTCAAGTAAGAGGATCCGCCGATGAAAAAATATTGATTTATATATTTCAATACATTTATTAATTTTTTTTTTTTACATGACATTCAGGATTTGTTATGCATATGTATATAATATTATTTATTGATTTTCTCGTCAACAAATGAGACTTAAATTTTTTTTTTTTAAAGTGAATTGTTTATCTTAAATAAATCAAATCGCAAGTCATATATATCATTGTTAGGAGAGTTAATATAAATAAGTTACTACGGCATAGAAAATTTAGAAGTACATTGTACAAATCAATATTAGCTTAGATAGAACTTGTCTATCGTTACAATTACAACAAAACAACCCACCCTTACATTTATTGTCCAAAGATAAAATAAGTGGGACACGTGACTAATGATGAGGCCAAAATTGAATAATGGTTATTTACTATGGATTAAAAATAATGTTAATATCATCCTATAAGATTGTATGACTATATACATTTTCCTGTTACTATGACTATCTCACTGGCTTCCTCCACTGTAATGTAACTGACTCAAAATTCACAAAATGCTTAATATTTGATAAACATCTTCAATAAATTTTTATTACTATAAAAATTGACCATCTTCATCAGGGAAAATCTCAGGGTGTACTGCTGCATTACTAGTAAAATTTAGAGCTCTTCTTAGTTTGCGTTGATCAAACACTTCAACTTCAACCAAGAAAATTGAACTAACTGGTCTATGATCTGATATCTTAATTTCTGCACGTTGATATTGTAATTGTTTTATTCCTTTTCCTAACCACAATATTCGATCACACCTGAATTCAAATAAATAATTTAAATCAAACATTTTTAATGATACAATAGTTATAATTATTGGATGGTTTAAAAATCTTTACGTTGACGGTGAATATGAATTAAATTTATAATATAATACATAGAAGTAGAACCAACAAATTAATATTTAGAGTGTATTAAATATTGCAATTACCATGCAGGAGCTCTTTTTTTCTGCCCTTCTTTAGGGATCTCACCAACATATCTATTAGAGTTAATTTCATATTTGTAAGTGGGTGGAAATTTTATCAACCCTTCTTTCCATCCATCAAAAACACGCCCAACACGCAATTCATTGCTTAGCTACATACAAATTATCAGATAAAATAATAATTAATTAGAAATTATTTATCTAGGATAACTTTTATTCTTCAAAAAGAACAGAACATATATAAATAAATAAGTACACTTGTATGCCACGTTCACAATAACAAGTATAATACGAGAATAGACAATTAATTGGTTCTTTAAAAGACTAAAATTTCAATAGATGATATTATAAGGATTTAATTCATATATATCGTCGGTGTAAAGTGTTTACATTGTCAGTTAATCATAACAGTTAGATCATTAGAGATATTTAACTTTAATCATAACTATTTATAAAGTCATGTTCATAAATAGTTGTAATATGCTAACGATAAATATTTTTTTTCAATGATATGGCAATTAAACTCATATTATATACACGTTTACGACAAATTATAGATGTGTTAAAATAGTGCTACTTGTGAAACAATATAAATAGTTTAATTTGTATTCATCAACTAAGATGTCTTATTTTATTCTCTAGAATGAGAATTTCCTTTTGGAGGAATCAGAAAGATCAAATTTGCAAAGTGAGGAAAGAAGAGTGGATAAAAAAAAAAAATATCAACAACCTTTTATATTATTATTAGGTAAGGTTCTTATGTGCTGGACTTATTTAACATAATTTACATAGCCTGTCATGTAAAATAAAATGTTTGGGTAGGGAGTCAGTAGCCAAGATAAAGTTTTCTATGCTTAAGAATTAAGACCAGCTTTAAATATTAAGATATCACTTTAGACAATAAATAAACTAAGTGAAAGATGAAATCTATGCTTATTTTGTAAGGTTGGATATGATATTCATAAGTCTTACCTGATCATAATTCATCAGTTCATCCCATTTTTTTAGAGCCACCAATCTTCGAACCTCCGAATCTAACATACTAATCCGATAATTCAAATCTCCAAACCAGAAAATCTGACTGTTAAAAGAAAACAAACATGAATGAACACAAGCTGTGAGAAAGAAAGAAAAAAACTTGGAATAAAATTTTGCAATGGAAAACTTTCACTATATAATAAAGCTTACTCATGAGATGGGATTGTTAGCTCTTGATCTGTATCAAAGACGGATGAGAAGCGAGTGCGCCGTAGAATTTCATTAACATCAGAGTTTCGTCTTTGTTCAGCTCCATCCTTTGTACCCGAAGTCAGATGCGAACAAACAAAGCACATTCGTGACTGAAAGAGCGACATACTAACCGAAACAGAACCCTGCATCAGTAAAAAATGTGTCAAAATGAGAAAATTCTATCACAAAGTGCACTCGCTTGGATCCTCTTTAGCCTTTCTGGCAAAAGTCTCTCGTTAAATTCGGATACCAGAATCTAACGACTGACCTTTGACTGCATAAGGCACTTATATAACCGATAATAGTTAATGATCATAAAATGCATGTAGCACATATTATTATACTAGTAATGAATGATGAAATGTTTATGAAGCCTAGTTAACAATTGATGTGGAATTATTCAACATGGCACATAATGTATTGAATATATAAGTCTGACATAAATATGTCACATTCAATGTGAAAAACATGTCTTACCTTGTTTCCCATGTAGCCCATAAGACCAACTCCAACAGGAGAAACTTTCAAATTATTGATGTGTCTTCTCAACCTCCTCTGCACCCAAACAGATACATATATTCCCACCATCTGCTTACTGATAATCCGAACATACCTCGGCTGCGATCCATCATCGTCTTGGTTATCAGGTAATTCAATAAAAGCATCATCATTCTCATCAGATGACATCTCGGAGACATCGAGTAACGAATCAACTACTTCCGGTATGACTTGTTGCTCTTTCAAAAACAAGCCCAAATTTCCAGAACTATGGTGGGAACGCTTCAATCCACCACCACCACCTCCATATATGAAAGTATTCTCATTCAAATTAAAGCCAATTCTAGCTGAACTACTTAGTACTCTCCGCAACTTCGGATTCAAATCAACAATTTGTGAGATTGCGTCTAACGGGCGTTCAGGCCAATCGAGATCAATACCATAAACTTTTCTCACATGTAAATCATTCCCTATGCTAATTATGTTATTTGCTTCCAACTTTTTCAGATCATATTTGTCAACATTTCCAATGAACTCATCATTCATCATCATATCCATTGGATTAGCAGCATCTATATTATCAGCTAGAACATCAGCAGCAGAAGAAGTTCTCAAAACTGGAGAAGGAGGTGCACTGTGGCTTTTGTGTTTGCTGTTAGGCTCACAAGATTTGTTTAGAGATCTTCTAATGATTGCTTCCCATTTTTGGATTGGTGTATTATCCTCTGCTCCTAGTACATTTCCAGCACTCAGTGGAACTACTTCTTGAAAACTGTAATGAAATTTTGTGATTATGTCTCAGAACAAAACATAGGAAAGCATAAATGTCATCAAAGCACAAACTTTTTTACATTCAGCTCACTATAATCAAACACAGATGAAGCCACAAGACACCACAATTGAAGGTTACATACATCAAATTTTGGTAAACAAAACATAAAGACTCACTAGAAATAAAAAACATTTGCAATTTGATGAACTACTCACCCAAAAATATAAATATCACTTGGTTTTTCGGTACAAATCCAATCATCAATCTCAAGATCTTCAGATGGATGCCTTCCAGCAACATTCCAAGTACCAATAGCTACCCTGAAGAATAATAACCAAAGTTATGATATAATTCATATATATCATTAAATTACTAACACACTATAGCATATGCAGCATAACCAGACCTCACTTCCTTAGTATTTATATACTGAGCACGCAGTGTTTCTGATTTTCCTCTTTTGTGTCTTGTTTTGTAGCCCTTAAGTGAATCTTTGCCTGATATTTGAGTTGAGAATATAGATTGAATCCCTTGTGTTCTAAATGGATTATCTTCGCGGCTCTCGCGCATTCTCGATTGTTTAGGAGAGCAAGCTATACCAGAAATTGTAAGAATCAACAATGGAAACAAAACATACTAATTAAAAAACAATGAAGCAGGTCCAAGATTCGATCTCTGCTACTAACATTTGTATATAAAAAAAAAAGTCTAAACAAAAAAAGAAGTATAGAACAGAGAATCAATTTTGCATACCATCATCTTCACTCTCAGTTTCAGTTTCAGTTTCAGTTTCAGTGTCAACTTCATCTTCACTAAAATCATTCACCTTAGGTTTAATATTAAGCCATTTTTTCATCACAAGAGAAGGCCAAAAAGCCTGCAACAATAACAAAACAAAAAAATGAAATGAACAAAATTCAGCAACTACCAACTTATGATGAATCAAAATTCAAAAGTAAGTGTTTTCAAAACATGTTAGAAAAACCTACCTCTGATTTTTTCCCTCTTCTTCCCTTCATTGTTTAAGATCAAAACACTAGAAACAGAACCTTAAAAAAAAACACTTGGTTATTGTGCTAGACTTTGAAAGAAACAAGTTTCTTATATATGAAATCAATCACTGACATTTATCTGGCACTTAATATATTTAACTAATAAGATAAGATGATTGAAATAAAAGTACAAAAAAATGGGATTATTTGATTGTTCATGAGATTGGAAGATCCTCCTCATTGGCACCAAATAGAAAAAGACAGAAAATGTGTGAACATATTAGCTAGACATTCAAAACACCAACTTGCAGAAGGAAAACAAAGTTGATGGTCCTTGCACCATGTCACTATAGTATTTATTCATAATTATAATTAAATATAGTATGATAATAATTAATTGTAACTTCATACAACAAAAACCAAATGTCACTTTCACTAGAACATTTCTATAGCAATTTCTGAAAATATAAATCATGAAAAAACAGAACAGAAGACGTTATTAAATGTTTTTTTATTTGGGGTAGGCAAGACAAGTAGCTAAAAAAATATTATATTATATCAAATCAATTAGGTAATGACATGAACTAACACAAATGGTTTTTCCTTAAGAGTTTCTTTTTTTTTTTTGAAAAAATAATATAAATAATAATTATACATGCCTGGACAAGAGATTATTTACTTACCATTGCTCCTCATGCAAAAAGCTGATACAAAGTAGTGGACACAAAATTTTATGACAAAAATGCATAAAAAATGGCAAATATAGATATTAATAAAGTGTCGAAACAAATTTAACGTGACTGGAATTTGGAGTAGTGGAACCATGGTTAGTTTGCAATTGTGAATAATATGTACGGACAATTGGAAAAAAATTCCAAAGTTTTACTGATAAAGTTTAATTGGTAAAAATTAGCTGAGTGGATAGTTAATAGTTGTTAAATGTTTGATAAAATTAATAATTTAATTAGTTTAAAAATATAAAATAATTTAAAATATATATTTTTAATTAAAAAAAATTATATTAATAAATGTTTAAAATATTTGTAAATCTGTGATTTTTTTTTATTACTTTAAAATTTATTAATCAAATATACTGTTATCTATTTAGTTAGTTTATTTCCTTTAATAAAATAAATAAATTGTAAAAGGTAAAAAAATAGTTATAATTATAAATATAAAATTGAAAGAAAAACGATAAACTTATAAATTATTTGAATTAATTTATCAAAAAAGATAAAAACTATAAACTTATAAATGATGTTGTAAACATGATTTATAGTTTATAAACTATAAGTTATAAACTACTTGAAATGTTTAGTCAAACAGAATTTAAATATAAGAATTTTTTTATAGAGATATTATTTTAATTTTATTAATATAATTTTAAATTATAAAATATTTAATTTAAATATAAAAATTTAATACAGATGTCATACTCCGAGATCCTCCAATTAAAAAAATTAAATTTTTTATTTATTTTTATTGGTTTATTAGTCTTGAACATAGTTTTTTATTAAAAAATATAACTGGTTAGTTAAAAATTACTATGTTAGTTTTGAGAATTTAAATCTTTAAATATTGAATTTAATCTTTAAATATTGAATTTAAAATTGATTTAATTGTCATTTAATTCACTAATCTAACTACCTAGTTGGAAATTTAAATCCAATTGATCCTATTAAGAAAGATAAGTGTTTGATAGAAAAAGAGTGGGAACGAGGGAAGATGTGGCATGACCCCACAAAGGTGTGTGTGACAAGAAAGAACAGTGTAATGAATATGATTATACTAAACAAAAGTTGACCCTTCAACAAATCATAAAAAGGGTGTTTGGCTCAAATAGACAAGTAGAGAGTAAAGTTTATGTAAACTAAGATTTCATCATATGTCAAGGACAGCTGTAGACCCATTGGTTTCATTTCTTAGCATGTCCTCCACCTTATTCTAATTCTTCTCTCTCTCAAGATCCATTGCAATTTTATAATCAATTTTACACAATTAATCAATTCTAAATGTCATTCAAATTGAACTATAGGAACACAGTATTAAATAACGTTGTTATTGTGACTAATCGTCTCCTACTCTCTTTCACTATGGAAGCACGTACAGCTTTAGAAACTGACAAGCCATGCAATGAATATGAAATAATAATAATAATTAAATTAAGAAGACATAAAAATAAAAAATAAAAACTATAATTAAGACATTGTTGACCCAAAAACTTAATTAAAACATGAGGTATATAGAGAAGGAAGTCACAGTCACATATGTGTAGGTCCAATGCACTAGCACTAAATGTGAAGATAAAAATTCTAAATTTTGAAGTACAATTATTATGAAATAAAAGTTGTAACCCATTTTATGCCGACTTAAATCAATAATAGTGCGGTGCGGATATACTAATACTATGGGCATCCAGTAGCTGATGTGCAAACTTTGAAATTTGACTATGATCTGATTATTTTATTTTATTTTTACAAAAATTAATTGATAAACTTAATCACTAAATTACATTTCAATCTATATGTCCTTATTTTCAATCTTCTTTTTAAATGAAAAAAAATTTGTCCTTAAATTTCAAATTACTATAGTTACCTTTATTATTTGTTGAAAATGTACCCCAAACAGACTCTACCATATTCACATTAAAAATTAAAATTTTCCTTATTTCTTGTAATAAGCAAATATCAAAGTTAGCGTTTCTAAAGAAAAAATTATTGATAGTCACATATCATGTCTGTGTGAGTTGTTTTTATTGAATTATTTTTTCTTAATAAAGATTCATTTTGAATTGACATAATCGGCCTTTATTGTTGTCGGACTATAGTTGTCGAATGTTTATCCTTCGTTAATGTTCTCTATTTTTTGACACAATCGTTGTATTTGATAATTATTTATTATTATAAATCTAAATAGAAATCATAAATGAAAAAAAATAATGAAAAGTATATTAAATAATAAAAAAATTATATTATGTACATCAAATAAAATACAACATTTATATAATCAACGAATAACTATTTGTTAGTATAACTAATTATTATACTTAACTTTAATAACTTTCTGACTAGTATATTTAATATTCCTTTTAATGAAATATTGATTTTGTCTTGATTTCGACATTATCTTTTTATTGATATTTGTATAAGATAGATTGTTAGATTTTCCAATATCCAATAATAGTATCATAATATGTTGAGTATGGCTCCTTCTTTAGTTTGATCATTTGAGTAAATGCTCAAAACCTAAAAATGTTAGTTATAAGAGGTATGTTTAGTACTAACTCTTATAATTTGAGACGCTAATAAACTAATTCTTGTAAGTGTTTATTTGTCTGAGTTGTCCACGGCTAATGTGTAATATTATAACTTGTACTATGTAAATTCTAATTCATTCATACAATAAAAGAGAACTACATTTTTCCTATAATCAAAGATGTAGATATCATTGATTGAATTTCGCTATCAACGCCGTCCTTTTAAAAAAAATTCTAGCAAAATTAATTACAAGTAGTATTAACAACTTTATCAATTTCAAGTTATTAAGATGACCATTCCCTAAGAAAAAAGTAATTAAGGGGACCGGTATACAACTAGGAAAAAGTGGAATTTTTTGGAGAAAACATGAAGCAAACTTGTTAGCAACTACTTACGAAGGCTATAAAGTAAATTAACATTTGGATTTGGAAGCTGCATCCGTCCTGCGTCAGTCTTCACATCCTCTGAAATGAAATATTGGAACCTTATTAATTAAAGTAAATTAAACGGTTTAATTTAATAATGAATTGAATCTAGTGATATTGATGGATTAATTAACTTCAACATTATTATTTGGTCTTCTCTTAGGATGTCACAAGTTGACAATTGTTTTAGTTCATAAGTTGCGTTTGTCTAACGAAACACAATTATAATTTTCATTGGGGGAAAAAACATGTCTACGAAAATGTGAAAATGAGTTGTATCACAAAAAGAAGATACATAGTCAAGAGCAAGAATATTATTTAATTGAATAGTGGCTTCATGCAAGTTGCAAAGCAATCACGGGGTACAAAATGTGGATGAGTTTTAGTCTCATAGTATGTTAACAAAAAAAGGGGGCGGACTTTAGTCATCTCCTACCCTTACATCCTTGGTCAAACATCAGTTGTTGGAATAATTTAATGGTTGAAAATGTTGATGTCTCAATCAATAGATTAATTCAATAGTAATTGAGATTTTACTTGAAAGACAAAAGGAGTTATACGATAAGAAATCTTAATTTCGGTCAGATGCAACAAGGGTGGATTTGGATTAATGAATCAGAATTAGCTTTAATATTAACATTAGAGAGGTCAAAATTGGACGGTTGATGTCATGCGGTTAAAAAAATCCGAGAATCTTAGAATTTGGACTCTAAATTTTAAATTCGAATATTAATAAGTCTTTTAAGGACTATCCGTATACTTAAATCCATGAAAAAAAATATCTTATACATTATTTTAAAAATAAATATGAAAAATATTTAAACACAACAAGAAATATAGTACATAAAATATTAACAGTTTTTATATTATATTTAAAATAAAAATAATAGTATTTAAAAAATATTAAAATATAAAATTTAAATGATTTTTTTATTTAAATTGAAGTACTTCAAATTTTGTATATAAAAAAAAATTAAAAATAGTTAAATGACGGACTAGTCCAAAAGTCCATATCCATTTAGAGTTGAACTTGGGTATTTTTAGGTTTGTATTTAAATAGAGCTTGTTAGTCCAACCCAATAAAATCCGCACATAGTCGGTTAGGACCAACCTTAAACGAGTCAGGTAAGTCCCTCTTGGTTCATTGTTTTCTAAACTATTAAAATAACAATTATTTTTATGAATAAGTGAACTATTTGTCCTTTACACATGCATCTAATCAAGTCACTTTATTATGCCAATCTTTTAGGTTAGTTGCTAAAATATCTTTAGAAATATCTATTTGGCATGTTTTGATTGATTGCATGTGTAAAAACCTTTTACACCACTTGTGTTTAGAAATTAATCTCTTTTAAAAAAAGATTATTTTATAATAAAAAATAAGTTTAATTGCAATTTTGATCTTTCTATTTTAGTTGAATCGCGAAAGTAGTCTCTTCATTTTATTTCTCTTCAGTTTTGGTCCTTCAAAAAGAATTTTGGTCCAAATCTTAATGAAATTTTATTTTTTAAAGTCACACTATACCATTTATGATTATAGATTTTAGGTATAATTATTGCAAATGAGATCTTGATGAATGGTGTAACTTAAATAAATGCAAAAAAAATGAAATTTCATCAAGTTTTAGACCAAAATTATATTTGAGAGACCAAAATTAGGGAGAAGTAAAATGAAGAGACTACTTTCGCGATTCAACTAAAACAGATGGACTAAAACTGCAATTAAACCTAAAAAAATATCATTTTATTGTTTATAAACATTATACTATTTTTTTATATTTTATTATAAAAAATATATAATATTTAATATTAATAATAATAAAACTTCAAAAAAAAAATTAAAATTTTATTTCACTAACAGTTTTACGAAATAATATTTAACTATTATAATTTTTTAAATAATAAAAATTATTTAAAAAAAACACATTTAACTATTAATTTGAATATTAAATGTATTAATACTTGCAGAATTATCTAATGTACAGTATAAATTTTAAAAAATTTATTCACATTTATCTCTTATAATTTTCTACATTTATTTTCTTTAAAATATTGTTTTATACTATTTTCTTATAAAGTCAAATTAAAATCATTGAACATTTTCATGTCATTTGAAAATATTTACACATATGCATATTATCTATATGTCAATTTATTTATTTTCACTTTACAATAAAAAGTTTAAAACATATTTTTTTTATAATAATTTTTTTGTCTCTCTAAAACATTAAATAATTTTTTTGTATTTATTTAAGTCACAATATGTTTCAAGATTTTGTTGTGCAATACCTGAAATCTATTATTATAAAAGTTGTGGTGTGACTTCAAAAAATGTTACTTAATAAATTTTGGATTAAAATTATACTTAGGAGATCAAAACTGAGAAGAAATAAAATAGAGAAACTACTTTTGTAATTCAATTAAGATAAAAAGATTAAATTTATAATTAAATCAAAATAAATCGAGAGAGAGAGTAATTATGTTTGTTCAATTTGACTGATAACTCAATCAAATAAACGTTTGTCAGAAATTTTATATCAGAATGAATTAGTAGTATTATTTATAAGAATGAGTCGTTGATAAAAGCATGAATCACATGCATCCATGGTGCTAATATTCCATTGCCTCAATCTTTAGAAGCATCTGTCAAATTGCAGCTTCTTTAGCTTGACAGCGATAATATGATTCTTTAGAATATATCACCCGTGACATTCTGTAATGCATATGGCACACTATCCATAACTTTTAACATTTTCATTTTGAATTTCTTTTTTGACACATTAATTTAGCAAGTTTAAATTGTCACCGTTAAGCTAATAAATATTAGTAAATATGGATTTTATTCCTTCAAATATAAAAGTCTTCTGTTTATTAAAACTTTGTTTTGTTATAAAATAGTAGATCACATATAAACTAGTCTGTAGGAAATGTATTTTAAATTGACAATAGATAAGATATCTAAGACACCACATAAGTTAATAGATTCAATTTTAAGTATTCTATAAAATTAACGATTAAATTAATTAATATTAAATGACATAAAAATGTATTTTTAACTAAAATTTCAATATTATAATTTCGTAAAAAAAACACTAAAAGTTGAAGAGAGAACTATTGTTATCAAATTTTTGGAAAAAGTACACAACACCCAAGATTTTAGATCTAACACACACGCCTCAAAGGAAACACACCTTGTGTTTATGTCTTTATGTCCACAAAAATGAGTTTAATAATTTTATTCACTGTCTCAAATAAAATTACATTAATTCAACTCCAATTATGTATCACTCTACATAAATTGTAAAATTAATTTTTCTATTAAACAATGAAATATCAAACTTTGGCAAAGGAATCACAAAAAAAAAAATTATACAGTTAAGTACCTGAGAGTAATGTCCACAAAAACGCTTCAACAATTATAAATTCATTATCTTATGTAAATAAGATTACAACTACAACAACCCGACTTAAACTATGTATCACTCTACAAACTTAAATTTTCTCGTCGATTATAACTTACAAGTAATAATAATTCACTCACTCACAAGATACCTCAAACCGCATCAAGTGATCTCACACTTCTCTTATTCTTGTATGACATGCTACAACACTTACACAAAATTCTCCATTTACAAGAGAGGGTTCCATTCATGTAAGTGCCATAGTGGGTATTAACAATCCCACAATTTCAAGAAGCCTCACTTTGCACCAATAATCTAGATGCATCCATTCACCTCTCAAAAAGTATTCCTTTTAGTATACCCAATAATGATCGCCTCAACTCATTCTCTAAAACTCTAGATATATTTCTTAAAATGTATCTCTTAAATTTGTTTTATTTTATTTTGAATTTCTACCCCTTCAAAATGTTCAATTCTAGAAGTTCTACCCCTTTCATATTTGGCAGGATATTAAAAGCAACAACGACTTAAAATTAGTGGGCCTATACCTAAACAAGGAAAATTCGAAATTGTGATATTTATGTGATGTTATTTCGTTTGGATAGAAACAATGAAATTTTGACATTTAGCTACGTTGTAGCTGTCTCCCATAATATGTCCCGTTGAATAAAAGTATTTGATTTGCATCGACATTGTGGTGCATAATATTTTTTTTTTTCTTTCACCATTGTTCGTTTCAATAATTATAATTAATTAGCCAATATCTGATCCACAACCAAAATAAAACAACTCTGAAAATAAACATACATTAATTCAAATATGGCACATTATAATTATATATTGAATATTAATAATTTAGAAAAACCTAATTTATTGATGTATATGTTGCCATGTAGATTTGTTAAATAAAAATCTTATCATGTGATTGGATCCAACTGGCAGAAAGAAAGTTTAATTCACATACATTATTATCTACACACGCAATGTTTCTTTGTAACTTTAGAAAATTAAGACTCAGAGGAATGGTCCTTCTCCAACTAAGAGAGAGCACATAGTTTCCAATTGAAAAAATCATTCTTGGACCACCAAATGACATGCACTTCTTCTAGCTACCAAATGCAACAAGAGAAATACTATTCAACCACGATTGTGTATATATTTATAAATACAAGGATTTTGGTATATTTATTTTATAAGCTAACGATTATTTTTATGAAATAAAAAATTATTATTTCATAAAAAAAATATAATTTCATTGTTTATAAGTATTATATAGTTTTTTATATTCTATTTAAAAAAAATTAATATTTATTATTATGAGTAATAAAAATTCAAAATAAATGAAATGTTATAGAATCATCCGTCAATAAATGTCAGAAATTTCTTAGCATGAATTGAACGGATGGTATTCAATTATAAATATTTTTCCTTTAGGAAATGTATGAATTATATTCAATTAATGAGATACTTCATCTTGTTGAAAAGCATGATAGATGCCAACAAATAGAAAAATAAACTAAAAGAAACAATTATTTTAGAATTGAGAAATAAAAGAAGTTGATTACAATGAGTCAATATACATACATTTATAATCCAAAGATCACCAATATAACCAAGGTCACCAATATAACCTTGCAATTAATCATAATTAATTTATAATTATCTTAAATATTATTAAAACATTCAAAAAATACTCCAAGTTGGAATATGGATTAACATTTCAACTTGAAATCAATGATTCAATCCAAGAAAAATTAATACAATGTAATTGATTAACGGAAAATTACAATAAAATATAAATAGGCAGTAATCACATCATTTAAATAAAAAAAATTAATAAAAAATGTAGTATTAGTTAGGTTGTATAACTTATGCATATCAAAGACATCTCATAGAATCATTACCCTCAATCTTGAGTGATAATCAAATATTGAATTTAACGAACAAAAGTATATATATATATATATATATATATATATATATATATATATATATATATATATATATATATATATATATATTAACTATTATAGAGTATAAATATAAAGGGAATGAAAAATATTTATCTATCCTAAAGTATAAATGTTTACAACAAAGTCAATAATAAATAAACGATAATAAATTGTGTACACCAAAAGCTTCAACAAATGTCAATTTATTTTCATTCATGCTTCTTGAATAATCCAACCGCACAATGATAATTTAAAGAATGTTAGTAGCATATTATTTAACATACATTTTATAATATAATTTATTTAATTAATTAAAATTTACATAGATTCCACAAAAATATATAGTTCTTGTATAAATTTAATAGAAGTCGTGTATCTTTTAATCAATTAAAAAAAATATTAAAAGTATGTATTAATTCTTCTTCATATATAATAGGCCACATTGGCTGCAAGTAACTTTTATTAACACTAAATCACATATCCAAATACACAAATTCACAACATTTTTAACATATCATCATTTATTATCGATATTCAATGCATGCAAATCAAGAACTCTTTCTTGTTTTGAATCTTGCGTGGTAAAAAAATGTGGAAAATAAAAAATTGAGACCTTTTCTTGGTGATGAAAGTGTAAGACATGAAGGGAATCCTAAAGGCCTCATCTCAAATTTTATTTTAAGCCTCAAAATAAGTTGGATCGACCATATTAATCATAGTTAACTTATAATTATCATTAACAAGATTAAAATTAATTCTAACAACTCAAAGCACAGTTAGACGATACGAAATCAGTAGACCAATCAAATTCAAGATATTTGCGCAATTACAACTCAACTATGGTATAGTAAAAAATAACAGCACTACTAAATACTAAACTTTATTTATTTCTTCAATGTTTGTGTTTTTATTTTAAATAGCTTCCACTTGTTTATATTATGGGATGCTAGCTAGCAACTGAGCATAAAGA
Organism: Cicer judaicum; assembly: GCA_037974835.1. Classification (NCBI taxonomy): domain Eukaryota; kingdom Viridiplantae; phylum Streptophyta; class Magnoliopsida; order Fabales; family Fabaceae; genus Cicer; species Cicer judaicum. Next base: position 13,373,527 of record JBBPBS010000738.1, read on the forward strand.
ATGATATGATGGTCATAAGTTTTCAAAGGTTTAAAATTTCTCAACATTAACTAAGTTTTAGATGGTTCCAAAAATGAAACAAAAACATAGTGAAAATATTTAGATTATTTATAATTATTTTATGATATAACAACTGAAAAGACTGTTAAACTTAAAAATAAATAATTATTACATCTATATAATAGTTATAGAAGATACACACATGGTGTGACATCAACCAACTCGTCACTCTAAGCAAATCCACAAAAAGGATGATCTATAGCTTCACCATCGGATCCTAATAAAGTTTGTGAGATTAATTAATCCCCTCTTACAAGAAAGAATCCGATAATATTATTAAATAACTAAATAAAAATTAGTAGACCAAGTAAAATCTGAATAAATAAATTGCCACTAGATGATTTATGGATTGAGTTGTATTATTTTTGGTTGCCAACTATGTTTGAAATTCATATATTAATTTTTTTTAAGTATATAATTTTATTTAAGAGGTTGACTTCTTCTCTTTTAATATGTAATTCAGTTATATATTTAATTCATGATCAGATATTTAAAAAGTTATTTAGTTATATATTTAATTCATGATCAGAAATTTTAAAAATTATTCGTATGTGTTTCGTGTTTACTCACTTACTATCAAATGAAATATTGAAAGTTAAAATTCAGTAACATATTTTCCTCAATTTTACATTATCAAAAGTTAATGTAAACTATATATATTTAAGAGACTCGATTATCTACCATTATGCTATATTATATAGGTGTATGTCTCCATTATTGTGATTTAAATAGGTTTGACTAGCCAATAGAAACTATAATTTAGTATAGGTTAAGTCTAGACCAATCTGTATTTTTTTTAAAGTCTATTAAATCAAAATTCTAAGACTATATGCTGTCAAAAAAGTCTTTTAAACTTATTTTAATATATATAAATAAATTACTATTGTTATACTAAATTTTGTATTTTCATTAACATTTTATGTAATTGAAGTATACTAATTTATATCAATTTATGACATACTTAAATACATTATTATAAAAAAATAGTTTGAATATGATACCATATAAAGTTAATTTCTCTAAAATATCATATTTTAAAAATTTTAAATATATTTTTTATCATTGTAAATATATTTTGTTTTCATTTTAGTCTTTATAATTTTTTTATATCTTTACAAATTTTAATTATTTTTTAAAAAAATTATTTATGAATATTTTTTAGTAAAAAAATGGTGACATCATTAATTTTGAATGGAGTGACACATGACATATATTTGTTGTTGACTAGAGAATATTTAATATTTAATATTTATTTTATCAATTCATTTAATCATTTAATTAAAAACATAAAATTAATATATTAATTAATTAACCAAGTAAATAATAAAAATTCAATAATTTTTATATTTAATCGTAAATTTTTATTTGTCTTCAACTCTAATATTTCATCTTTAAATCACAAATTTTATATCTGATCAAATCCTTAAAAATTATAATCTATCATTTTTTTTCTCGCACCACCCTTATAATTTTAACTAAATATGGAATATCTCAATTTTGAAAGGAGGTTGAAATTTGCAACCTAATCTACGTGGAGTAGAAAAACTTACGACAATAGCACTAAATTGTTTATTTGAATATATTAATAAGAAATCAGTACTAATAAGTCATAAGAACTAGAAAATAGTAGACTTTGATTTAGAGTTGGAAAGCCATAATTTAACTGTTGATGCATGTATTTTGTATATGGATATATATGGTGCATGTTTCATGCAAAAATTAATTGAAAGGGCACATGAACACGTCCAAATAACATAGACTGCTTATCCATAAGATTTCTTCTAAAAAGGTAAACTGTTTTAGAATAGTTAATAACCGAAAGACGTTCGAGGGCTTCTTCTAGGACAAACTTATTTAATTAATCAATTCATAAACAAAAGACTTATCTGACGGCATAACATTGAATTTGCTTCTTACTGGACCATCATTTCCAACATCCTTCATTTATTATTCATATCATTTGCTACAAGCTGTCCTTTTATTACAAATAAAAAATATCGTTATCACCGAAAATTAAAATAATTTCATTCATCATCTATTGTGCAATGAACGTTATTTTAAAAAATGGAGTAAGACCCAAAAAATAAAACGTCTGTGGTATCGAACAAGTTTTTTTAATCACAACATGCAGAAATAACACCTTTGTGTCAAGGGAACATATTTTAATTGAGTGGGTCTAACATTAACCACTACTTCATCAATAGGATCATATACATAATTTAACTACGAATTATGGTGATTTGTACATAATATATTAGTAGCTTCTTTTCTCACCGGTGGAAAAATAAACTCTGATATATTTTGCTACTAAATTTTTCAGTCCACTATGAAACACATTCTATGCTAGACAGGCTCATTTCAATTTGTTGCAAATAGTATATGCTTACAAACAAATACTGCACATAATGTTGGTTTCTAAAAAATGAGCTAGTTTGTTTTTTTTAAAAGTTATCTTAACTTTTCTCCAAAAGATATCACCACATAACCAAGTAGTTGAGCACTTGAACTAAAAGTTAATGAACTTCTCTTTAAGTGGAATCGGTTGGTCGAGAGTACCCAAATTTGACTTTAGTAGAAATAACTATTAATTAAATTTTACTTACCTTTTAACTAAATTCCAAATTATTAGAGTAATCAAAGGATTAAAACTAAAATAAAATATCACATCAATCTAATACCTGAAAATTAAATGTGACATAAAACACATCTTTTTGACATCGGAAAACCCTCCTGCGATCAAGAAACTAAACTCATGACAACTTTTTAAAATGAAGAACTATCCTTTTTTGTTGCTATTACTATAAAAACTACAAAAATTAACTCAATCTTTAAGAGAACAAGATAAAAAATTTAATTCAACTTACCAATACAACAAGGGAGAGGCATCAGAAGCAATTATATCAGTATCTAACAATTTACGACTATCTTAAACTATGAACAGAAGCAACGTCACAGTAAATTCTGATGTAAATTCTGAGCCTCAGCGCAATATTAACACCAAAATGAAACATGATTTTGCCATGTCAAGAAATAACCCCATAAAATGAGAGTTGAACACAAACTCCACATAAGACATATTTCTCTCAAACTTCCAGTCTCAACACCAGTCAATGACTACAAAAATAATAATTGCAAGTCAACCTGCCAGTGCCATGGCTTTGAATAGCATCCATGAAGTGATCACATTATGGTGCAGCGGCTCTTCTCCTCAGTTGGCTGTGAGTTTACTTGCTGGAATCTTTGTGACTCTGATGGGTTGTATGTAAATTCTGAAGTATCAAGCCCATACTGAAACAGACACAGTATTGATGTCAGACAGTAAAAACCACACACAATGTCATAATCAATTAAGCATATGTTTGGTTTTCAAAATTTTCACCGTACGATTGGTCGAAGCTAGAACTTGGAGAGTTCACCAACCGTGCGGTGAGGAGCATGTGTGACGCGTTTCCAAACACGTTGTAAGTGAATAACAAAACAATAATAATGTTATTTCTCCAATCATGCCTAACATAATGGTCAGAGATGGTGAAAAACTGGAAGACTAACTGAATAATACATCTAAATTCTAGATGTCTTAATGACAGAGTTGATTGAAAAATGACTTTACGTAAAAAGATATTCTGCTTTGTGTGAAACCAGAAAAACATTAGATATAATTCCGGTTAAGGCGTTTAACCATCCATTTGAGAATTGAGACATCAAATCAACAGAATGATCTGAACTGAAAACATCATAAAATATCACATGCAACTCTATAAACAATGCCATAACAATGATGTAATATTCTTCCAAAAATGCAATGATATTATAGCCAGGAAACTATTTGTTAGGTACAATGTATAGCTCAAGTACAGTACCAAGTGTGAAAGATTATATTGCCTGTCATTAAATATGATACTAACAATGTTGTCTAATCTAATGCAGTCAAAACTATGGTTGTCGTACTATAATCAGGAAACTACCATTTATATAGACTGAAAGAAACTACCATATGTGTGCTTAAGAAGTGATAGGAGTTACAATGCATTTTTTTTAAAAGCTTTAGATGTATGCAACTTTTCTTTTAATAGAAAAAAGTGTCATTCATAATTATAACCAAACAAAAAACAATTCAAAATCTGTACAAGTTTAATAGCTTTTTATAGAACCATAAAATTATTATCTCATAGGCTTAGACAAACTAACCCAGTAACCCTTTATCATGAATATGCAACACAAATGATCAAAATTATATTACTTACGTCTAATATCAACATTCCTTCATGTTGTATGGTCAAAATATATTCCTCTCGAGAGCATACTTTCAATGGCAAAATTTTTTTGTAGAGATCATATACTGGCTCTCAAACACAATTGTATAAGCAGGGCACAGACAGGAGCCATAAGACACAAAGGCAAAAATCAAATCCATAAATACATGTAGTTGTGCATGTATATAATTTTGTGTACGAATATATGTTTGTAACCACAAGGCTACTGAGCCTGGATTACACCAGACACTCACACAAGTATAGTACTATCTAATGCAATCCTTAAGTACTATAAATGCAAACATTTGAAAATCTGCAGAACAAAATATTAGATAAAGTGTACTGAAAAACATAAAATAGAGATTGCACCTTCTCCCTCATCCGTGTACTCCATGCATCATTTCTGTTAGGACGCTGGTCTGTTGTCCCAGCAACTGGTAATCCTGTTGGTGGACCTGCTTGTCTATTGATCAATGGCTGCCGAACTTGCTGCCTTTGAATAAGGAGCTCATCATCACTATCATAATCTACTGGCCTATTTACAGCCCTGACAATAAGGGCTAACAAGAAAAGAAGAGCCTGCAATTCGATACACATTCCTTAGATGAAATATAATAAGAAGTCAACAGATTTTATGTTTGGCAAACAAAAAAATCGGCATGTGACGTTGCATACATGTTTAAAGCCTTCTTTACATCAGGTCCTTGGTATAAGTATGCCCCTCTCCTTTTGGGGGTGGATAATTAGGGTAGGAGAGGAAAAATTAGATCCACGAGTATATCATCACAACTTCATTTCTCGTCAATAAAGAAATATGAAAAGTTGGCCACTGGGGCAGAGTGTATGCCTAAATCCAAGCTAGGGACTGGAACTCTATCATCGTTTTCATCGATGACTGTACATCTAAATCTTTCTTAATTATTTGACTTATAGTCATCGTCACTCTCTATCTCCAACTACTAGACTATCTTCCATTTCATCAACCCTCCCAATTAGTACTTTTGTCGGTCTTCTCTACATATGTCCAAACCATTTAAGACTATACCCTGTCCTTAAACTAATACATTTTAAAGCATTGTGACAATGATTGATCCATGTAGACGGACTCACCTACGTGGATCAATCATTGTCATAAAATCATTAACCAAGATAGTGGTTATAACCAATTCATTTCAATTGTTTTCCCGGTCTCAGATGTTTCTATGAATAAAAAAAACCAGGGAGTTCTCCTCATAGAGAGTTCAGGCATTTAAAATTAATTACATGCCCAATTTAATTTGAAATTGAAAGCTTGGTTTTAGTCCTCAGAGTTTCTATGGGTATATGCACAAAGATTGACAAATTGTCATTTTGGTTGTTAATCGGCAAGAAAATTTGGGTGCATTTAATTTGTTTTTAATCATAACTTTAACCCATTTTCCTTTATTGTTGTAGAATTGACGAACTTAGTGGTTATTGCAAAGACTTGGATAAAAGGAATCACTTTTGGGAGTTTCAAAGCAAGAAACGCTTATGTTCAGTTTAAGGGGCTTCAATGTGATTGAGAAGGACGTGATATTGTGACTATTCAAGATCCAACACAAGCATCCCTCTGGCACATGCTCGTATCCTGAAGCACAGTTTGTCGTATTTTCAGCTAGTCTTCAGCATAACCATACTGCTTTTGGAATGCCCAAGCTACTTTTGCTGCATTATTTTGAGAAACATACTCAACATGAAATACACAACTTCATACCACCTTCCAGCCTTCCTTGCATTCTTTGGGCTTCACTCCCTCACTCCAACGTGATTTCCAAGGTACTTACAAGTGAGAGATCAAGTTCCTTTATTGCATTTTCATAACCTTCAATAACCTATTTATTTGCCTAAATAGCATTTGGGTTTGGTATTTTTGGAGTATTTTGTACTTCTAAATTAAATTATTAATTGCCAACATGGTATACTTGCCCTTAGCACTTAAGTGGGACAAAGATACCTCTCTGCAAAGCATCATCGATTTCTTTTAAATGCCAAACAGATAAATTTTGTTTACCTCAAAGATGACAATCCCAAGAGCAACCCATCTCACAATATTCCAATTCTCTCTCAGAAATCCATATATCATATCAAAATCTCCAGTTTTATCTGTTGGAATTTCCTGGAAAATAAAAACTGTAAGATGACACATATACCTTTTTCAATTTCAGATCACAAATTTCCATGAAGAATTTTACTTACTTGTTTCCAGCTTTTGTCAAAAAATAGAAATGCTGCACATCCCAGCTCTACCAAGATCAGCAGTGCCACCAAAATTGAATACTTTGTTCACTTAAGGAAAGTTATAATAATTCCTTTGAGATTAATGCATGTATATATATATATATGCACCCAAAACTTCACATATAAAGGGAGTGTGAAAGAGGAACTTTGCTCATGTTTTGTATAGTAGGGGAAACTTGAGTGACTATGAAATATTTTTCAATGTAGCATAAGACATTTGATAAGGATACACAAATCAGGCAGCAACCGTTCCCTGTCATAGCTCCAATACAACCAAAACAGGAAACAACGAAGAGAACAGCTCCGACGCCAATAAATAAGTAAATAAACCTGCCAAACATGCAATTAGAGTGAGGCGGTACTAATAAAGTACAGGATGGTTTTCATCAACTTTATCCGAAATTATAAATATGCATATGTATAAAGAAATATGTCTGAGTGAAAGAAAGGCAATTCATACTGATATTACGAGTGGAAAAATTGGTAGCTTAGAGTTTAAATGTAAAAAGTCAGTCATGAATGATAAAAAATAAAGCTTAAGGATCATAAAGCTCCGTCGATTTACATTAAAATAATGACAAATTTAAGGACAAAATACTACATGTGGTATTTTATCAGTGGTTGTCTTTCACTCACACAAATACATTAAAGTAGACTGTAGTTTTAAGAAACACTATATGTAGAAGAAATAAGGTTTAATTTGAATTCACTTTTTTGTGTCATTCTAGGAAGTGTATAAAAGCAAGTCGTTTGAAGTTGCTTTTCTTAATCAAAAGGCAAGAATAATGATTAAAGCACCAAGAACACCAAATAATGAAGTGACCTTAGCCTTTAATTTTACATTGTGAAGCCCCAGTTATTACTTAACCACAAATCTACAATCTATTGGCCAGGAATTATAAAGTTACACCTTTTATCCATGACAGAACATGACTTAAACCAAGCATAACAATATTGCATCAAACACTTACACATAGAGACCGAGCCTCAGAAGCTAACTGATGAGAGAGGCTGATTCCTAAGTGACTCAGATATAGAGTCCCAATTGCAGTCATCGTTTTTCCGAAGCTGAGTTAGTATTGTTTCTTAACTTTATAACAGGATTTTATCTAATTCTAATACAGTCATTCAAGAAATTTATCCCAATCCGTTAGAGGAGAAAAAATGTTTTGTCAACATCAATATAACACAGAGCCAAACTAGACAACACATAACAAACCGATGCAGCAAAATATAGCAGAAAACAAAGCCTTTAATAAGTCTCACAAGTAATCTACGATACACCTAACTCAATGATAAGCCCGAAAAAAGGCCGGAGAAGAGCAATAGGCATACCAAGCTTTAGGCAATTTGTCAAAAAGGCTGTCAGATAGAGACATGGCCAAAAGCATCGGTCGGCCAAGTTGAATTAGAGCACTGTCATCGCTGACCGGAGAAATTTCCGGTATGTCGTCATCAGAAGCTTTAGTGAATCCAACAAACAAATAGATCCCATAACCCACCATGGCTAAACCAGTCAGTGTTAGTATGAAGTTAAAAAGCTTCAAAAGGCACTCCCAGAAGCCCCTACACGCCATCCTCCTCTACCTACAAATCTTCAACCAGAATTTAAAAGGGAGGTTAATGCCCTCTCTATATGTTTTCTGCAGAAACAGACATTTCCATATCAGTAGTAAAGAGAAACTGTCACAGCAAGCATTGCTAATCAGGTTGAAATTTCTAATAGATAAGCTAACTTCAATTTGTAGATAGAAATTATTAACAATAATAACCTAGAATGTGTTTGGAAGAGCTTATTTACTGCTTATGACATACACATTTGTGTAAGTGTTTGGAAAAATTTGTGAGAAATAGCTTATGACATGTCCCCAAAATAGCTAGTGAAAACAATCTACAACTTCTATCAAAACAGTTTAACCACACTTTCTCTTTGATTATAAATTTCTTTTCTATAAATAAACGCTTAACTGACATGGTAAATTGTTTAACGAAAGGCATGCTTAAATGTTTGATTTATTTACACAATAATTTGGATAATTTCTAAAACAAAGAAAAGGAAATTGTGTGTTTGATTCTACGGTAAAAAAAATTGATTTTGGAAAATCACAGTGACATCGTAATTTTCTTGAAGCTCCAAAGTGTAGCTTTTGCCTAAATGGCATTAGTTCACAGTAATTTTGTTAATTTCATCACAAATTCAAACATTACAAAATAATTTAGATGTAGATACACTAATGTAGAAGTAAGTTGAACAATCAATTCGAGGCTAAAAACTTCAAATTCTAGCTTCAAGTTAAAATAATTTATACAGACAAAATCAATTCTACTCAAGAACATCCAAACATGTTAAAATCAATTTAACACCTCTAGAATCAATTTTAATTCATTCAAAAGTGAAACCAAACACAGTGTGTGTGTGTGTGGTTAGTGAGGTGAAGTAATAAAGCATGGTACCATACTAAACTCAATCATCTCATTTTGTCAATCTTTATCATCACTCAACGGGTGAAGAAGAATAGTAACAAAAATTTCTAAGCATAATCATCGAGGTAAATTTACATCCCCAAATTTATTTTAAATTAAAAAAAATGAAATAAAAGAACGAAGTTACTTACAGAAGGAATCGATGATTTGTACAAGGGATTTGGAGTTTGGCGAATTGCGAAGCTTCGTTCTCTGTGTACAAAATTCAAATGAACCACCCACCAAGAACAGAACAGAAGAAAATAAAATTCGAGATAGGTACAAACAAATATTCTAAAGTGTGCGGTACGTACGTGCCACTCTGGAATTTGTTATTACCGCCAACTCCACAAAATTTATGTCACGTCATTATTATTATTTTATATAAATAAATTAATTAAATTTACAATAAGGGTATGGTATAGATTGAATTGTAATTGTAGTTTGAATATTTTGTTTTTTTAGCTTTTTTACATTTAATAAATCACAAAGTTTATACTAAATACTTCAAATAGTAAATCTAAAATGTCAAATTTCTCAAATATATAATTTGGGATTAATATTTATTATTGTTACATAAAATTATATTTACTTCATGACATGTTTTTGTTTTTACGAAATATATCACGGTGACATGTTAATCCTATGTCGACACACATCTACCACTACTACCAGCATTGGACAAGAAACCGTCCATCGTTGCTGAACCACTCGTCAACAAAGATTTGGCAAATCCCATGCTCCTATATATTAATATATATCCCCTTTTTATTCTACCACATCTACTAGTCAACTAATTTAATGTAGCCATAATTCACGTGGTAAGATCAAGATGATACCATTTATTCCTGTTAGTGTTGTTAAAGGAGATAAATATAAATTTAGTTATAGTTATTTAATTAATAATGTTGGCTTTTAAAATCATTTTTTTTTAATCATTTGATTTTCAGAGGAATTCATCGTAGTAATTTAGAATTTAGTTGAAAGATAATTAAAGTTTAGTTAAAAATTATTTTAATCAACATTTGAATTAGAATTCTGTGAATGATTCTTTCGTAACTAAAAGTCATTAATCACCACTTACTTCAATTAATCCCATTCAAGGAAGCTTGGTTATTTAGTTGGGCGTTTCCTGTGCACTGTGAATGGTTGAGTCAAAAAAGAAACATTTGGTCAATGGGCTAAACTTGTTGGGCATAGTTATTTGCACCCCCCAACTTTTAATACTACAACAGCTTTGTGTTTGTTTTTTTCTTTTAAATAGAGTAAATCACTATATTGTCTCTTGAAATTGTAGGGGGTCAAGTATTTATCTTCTAAAATTTAAAAATAGACAAATAATATTATGAAGGACAATATAGTTTCTCCGTTAGTTTGCTATGTTAATTAGGTGAACATTAACTGTTTACGTGGTAAGTCTAACTCAAACACATAAGAGAGGGGTAACTTGTCAGATTTTTGAAATAAGAGGTGTTAATTGCTCAATTTTAAAAACGAAATTGAAACTCAATTTAAAAAAAAAAAAAAACTGAAATTTTGTCATCATTGTAACGGTAAGATCTCCATCTATATAATGTTCTTTCATATCTTCTTCTTCCTATAACTTTTATTTGTATATTTATTCTACCTATTATATGATTTTCAAATCGTAGTAAATGAAAGAATCAAAAATCACATAATCTTCTTCTTCTATGGACTAGTGATTCTCAAATATAATTGTGAAAGAATGTTAGAGTTGTTAGACTGATTTGTGTATATTGATTCTAATTTTTGCACATTAAAACTTATGCACTTAGAGGACCACTTATATACCCTAGATTTGTAATAAGGTCACCATCCATCAACGAACCTATACTACCGTTCATGAATGCACCTCCATCCATTACGAGACCTACTCCACCGATCATGAAAATATTCAAACTTTTAAACTATTTATAATGCCTAAATGTAAAGATACAAACTATTTGGTTAGTCCTGCTTGCACATGATAACTTTGGAATTAACATCCCAAAGTTATTTTTTTATTTCAAATTTTGAGAATTCTTGATACAATAGACAAACAAATTGGTTTTGATTTAGTTGGATTAATTTCACTATTTAAAATAGTTAAGGATCATTCGTATGAGGAAGTGACCATGCCATCTTAGTGGATTGTGGATGGGAGACATGTGATGTGTTCGATGTTAAACAAATGGAAAATCCAGATTTCATTTAACACTTCTGTTAAGTTAGTGTCTAAATTGTAAATTTACAGTTTTAAGTGGGTAGAAGTGGAGAATATCGGGTTCAAACTCAAGCTCATGTATATCAATATATTCGCAACCATTGAATTGTACTTACATACTAAGTTTTTAGTTATCATTATTATAATGTGTTGAATGTTAATTTCATTTCCTAGTCAAATTATGTTCTTTTTTCCTTACTTTGTGATCTCGCTTGTCCATTGTTTTAACATTAGGCATAGTGTTTCTTAAGAGAACAAAATATTCAACTAATTACTAAAGAAGCATCCAAGACCGAAGTGTGGGGCACCCTGACTAAAAATTGTTCAAGTCCCTATTAAATAATGATAAGATATTTTCAAAACGATTTTACATTCATAAATACAAAACTTAATTATACCTTAGAATTGATTTCAAAACATTAAAAGACAAATTGAAGAAAACAGAAAGATAGCCCCAAAGTGTTATAATGGAATAGTATTGGTAAAGAAAGAACGACAATTAAATCAGTACTAGTATAGTAGTAGTAGTATCCGCCAAAACCTGGACTCATTGATTAATCATCATTAATTTATTCACAAACAATAACAACATTATCCTACCTACCCTTTCCATTATTATATAGCTCTAACAACTAGGTCCCATCTCCAACAACACAAGAATTACACTTTAATTCATTGTCACAAACAATCACCATCAAAAGTTTGTATCTCTACCTATTTTCAACCACATGCAACTTTTTTGCACAATATACCTTCAATTCCACAAATGCGTGTCCAGTTCTCAGTTGCCATTTTTTATTTTATTTTTTTCGATTCATTTTTTGTTTTTTTATAGCAAGTGGCAATGGATAGGATCCATCATCCATGTCATGCATCATCCTAGGTCATAAGCAGTCTGTGTTGGTGGGGACCACAGAGGAAAAATAAATGGTCCCAACTTTTCCACTAAATGAATCTAACCTAATGTCCATCACGGTTTGTCACCGTAATTTTGACAAAAGCTACGGTGTGAAGCTTTGACAAAATTATGGTGATTCAACGTGATTCCGAACATGGTTGGTCGGAACCCAAGAGGGTAAATTTAAGATACAAGGAAGATAATTACAACAGTCCAGTCTACATGGCATTGGCCCATGCATGTCTACCAACCAGGTTGTCAATCACCATCAAAACTGATACTTTTTTATGGGACCCAGTTGGTTCAACGGGCACACGTCAGCGGCGTTTAGAGCCCTTCCTGCAAGGGATGCCTTGTTTGGAGAGCTCAGACATTACACTGTCCATTGAAGGAGGTTTAAGGCCTAAGGGCAATGGTAGCCATGGCTTGGTTATTGCCTCCTTCACAACCTTGTCCACCACCTCCTCTGCCTGCAAACATTTCAAATATGTTTGTCATTTTAGTGCCTTGAAAAGTACACAAAGTTTCCTTAGTTTTTTTGTTGCTAATGTCATTTTTATTAGTCAAAGAAACATAAAAGAAAGAACTGCATTACTGGATGATGCTCGAAGGAACTTCGCGGCATGCCAAATCTATAATCCACTGCTTTAGCATTGTGCAACCCGGTTATATTCTGCAGTTTGATGAAAATATTTTACACATGCTTGAATTAACTATTGATATATTAAAATAGCAAAGTAACAGAATCAAAGATTCATTTTTTATGATACTTACTTGAGTGTAGGGAAAATAAGGAGGTTGTGGAGGTGGTAACATTGGGGAACCCCATGCATCCACATGCACCTGAAAAAAAACCAGTTATTGCATGTCAAACTGCATCCATGATTTCTATATCAAATGCCACAAAGGCATAAACCAGCCCTATATATCAAAGGAAAACTTGGGGGTCGTGTAGTTTAACTGGTTTGAGCTAAGGGTTGAAGGAGTTAAAAAGATCGTTTTTCAAACCTTGGAGAAGCAAAAAATACTAACACAACAACTAATATACTAACATTTCTTTATCCAAAAAAAATATGAAAGGAAAACTTATATCATGTTCTGATTCCGAATAAAAAGATTACCCCCGGTGGATAAGGCTTCCAATGCCAACTTTCGGTAGACTGCCATTGCGGATAACCAGGAGGAGGACCCCAAATCTGTACACCAGTTGTTTGACTTCCAGGTTGTCCCCACATAGGATATATAGGAGCTGGAGGAAGGGTGTGATTAGAATGATGATATGGTGGATACGCCATAATTGGTCTTTGCAAACTATAGTTCCTATGTATTTGATCTCTTTGATTTGGCCATTTTCGATCTTCCTCCCCATGCATGATCTGTCTCTTGTGCATTCTATATTTCTGTTCAACAAAAATTTGTTACTAAATCTTACCTAAGAGCATATATATTGTTCAGTATGGATTATAGTATTGATAACTGGTATAATACATTTCATGAGTAATCTTGTAAACCAGACCATAGTATTTAAACACAAATCGTAATTTGTAATCCTAATCTCATTGTTCTTTGTTTGTGTGTGTGTGATTTTTCTATATTATTATTAGAAGGGAGTTTCAAATAGCCATTCTACTCGCAGCTTTGGAATAATAGAAACTGGTTTCTATTAGTAGCAATCAAAATAATGACCTGAAGATGGCTAGCTACATTATGCCTTGTCAAGCCGTCGACTTTCATTAACTCCAATATACGAGAAGGAATGGCTTGATCAATACCTAGTTGTTCCACCGCCTTCACAAACTTTTTGTGCAGCTCAGGCGTCCAGTCTACCTGAACCAAAACCAAATACCAGAAGTGTAAACAGATAATCTTACTAGCTGATGAACTATACAGCCAAAATAGTTCATATTTATGTGTGCCACATACTAGTTCCATAGATATCAACTTCGGAGGAAGGGGAAGGGTAGCAGAGGTATTAATGTCAGTATTTGGAAACTAAGGGAGAAATTCACATCATAAAGTCATACATATGATAAGAAGAACCAATAGTCATAATGCATCTTACTTTCATCTTCTTCCGAGTAGCTTTATTCTCACATGAATCGTTAAGAGCACCTGATTTAATTGGAGACGTATTACCAAACTTTTTATTTTGTGGATTTAGTGAAACACCCTTGGAATCATTAGCAAAATCCTCTTCCTCCTTAGTCAGAGTCTCCTCAAGTTTCCTTGATTGAGGAGAACTTTCCACATTTAAATTTTCACATGAAGTTTCAACAGATTTACATTCACCATCATGTTCCACACTTTCTTTTTCTATTGAGCAATTAGTAGTCTGCTCATGGCAATCCCCATCATCCACTAACCTTGCTCCTTGTTTTAACTGCGGGGTCGAAGGAGCGGGATATTTATCACTCGCCGGAGATTGCCCATGTTCATTATCACTAAACTTGGACACCTTCTCTAAATCTATTGATATTACATTTTCATGTAGTTTGTTGTTTGTTCGGAGCTGCAACATGGACTCTACAGATTCTTTTACAGGTTTTAGTGATTCCGACAAAGCACTTGCCTCGGCATTGAATGCCTGTTTAATTGAATTCAACCACATTAGAAACTATTTTGCTTATATTAATCGTAAATATCAACATAATTTTAATATTAGCAGACCTTGTGAACCACATGCTGCCAAATATTTTTCAGCTTGTCCTCGGAGAGTGGTTTAGTGAGGAACTCAACTGCGCCAAGCTTTAAACCGAAAAATGCACAAAGAGTCAGCATGTATGCATCGACAATCAGGACAGTATGAAATTGAAATCTATGCCAAACTCAAATTAACTGAAGATAACATGTCCAGTAAATATTGAATTAAAAAACAATGCAAGAACTAGTTTCATTATATTATACTAATTCTAAGAAGAAACTCAATATTTGGTCTATAATAAAGATCCAAAAGTATTATGAATTAGCTAAAAAAAAGAAGATAAGACAAAAAAAGTATAATCAGAGATTGATCCACACATAACTGGGCTGTCGAAACTAAAATCTTACCGCTATGCACTTCATCGTCGTGTTCAAGCACTGACTGTTTGAAGTCACTACATGAAAAATTGCAAGTATCATGGTTAGAAAATTAACAACAAGCTTAAGACAGTCGTGAAATAACTCTTCTCGTGTTCCCCATGTCATTTTCCTTTATTAAATCATCCATCCATTTCAATTGTTTAAAAAAACCAATGTAAGGCTCGGTTGTGAACTTACTAATGGTTGGCAAGTCCTTTGCATTCTCGAGAAATTTGAAACCTCCATCGGGGCAGCTTGTACTCACCTGCAACTCAACAGACAATGTCAGAGAGAGAGAGAGAGAGAGAATCATGTTAAGAACGTCAAAGAGATCAATTACAATATATATCTTGGACAAAGTGAAATAATAAATCTCACGATATTATCCAAGTAAAATGCATAAGATGATAAAAGTCTTCGCTTATTACTAGGATTTCACAAATTGAAAGACAAATTACTCTTTGGCAGAAAACATCTTTTAGAGCCCAAACTTCTACTGCACTCAATTATAATCAAGAGAACTATCAACTTCTCCATATTCACATCATTTAAATTAGCATGCTAGACAACAAAATCCTTTTTAGTTTAATTTTTGCTTCAATTGTGCAACTACGGCATAATGATTTGTTTGTCATTTCAGTTAAAAATGAAAGTTCATTACCTCCACTACAGCAACATGGAAGCCTTTGGGAGTACTGGAGATAGCTGACAAGGCTTCATTCTCATTGTAGAAGGTAGAAACTGTATAGAAACTGAGGCTTACTTAAAAGGAATAAACACGTATAGAAAAAAATAAGAAGGAAATGTAGTGTGGTAATCAACAGGTTATACAAAACAATGCAATGGATTTCAATATCACAATAAAAATAAAATTAAACTATGGTTGGTTCTTAAGATATAATTTAACTAAACTTAGATTCCAGGAAAATATAGTTTTCCATAGTATATGCACATCTTCTGTAGCCAATTAATGCAGACTCACATGGAAATTAAAAGTCCATCAAAATCCAAATGCACAAATATAGAATAAATGCAGTTTTCTACAATAAAGTCACAAGCTTGAGAATCCTTTTATCCACAATATCTTTAGAATTTGGACCACTTTTAGTTTTCAAAACATAGAATCTTTTTTGGTCTTAACCCTCTGGTTCCTAGTAATCCATAGTCCAACCAGGAGGTAAGTGAAGTTTTGTCAAAATTGTTCTAGCCAGGGTTTGAACTCGGTACTCCCAGTCAATTCCTCCTTAACTAAAGCTCATTATCCACTTGGTTTCAAAACATATGATTTGTGCTCAAATGAAAATTTTAACAGATTTATAGGCCCTCTACAGTCAATTACAACATATACAAACATCAAGTATAAAAAAAAGGAGGAAAAGAAAAGTGCTGTATGAATTTATCTATTTAACAGCAGGCAACTAAAATCTAAGGCCACAATTTCCAATAGAACCATTTAAAAGGACAATTGAAATGAGTGCCACTTTACAAGATGCCATTCCACTGATGATAGAAGGGGACCAATTTTACCAACTTTTAATTAAGGAAAGTGATAATTGCTAGGCAAAAAATTGTAGTAGAGAAAGAGGTGAGGCAAGGCAAAAGGAAAAGAAGGGGTCTCAAAAAGTTTTACCAATATAGTCCATGGCTTCAAGCTTTGCTGCTATTTCAGAAGCAGAATTGGTGTCTCCTTCAAGGAGAAGAACCCTAAGTCCTTTTGGGAAATCTTTCCATCCCTGTAAATCATTGGCAGTGCAAACCATAGCAGCTGGTTTGGCATCCTACACAAGTAGCAGATCAATACTCCTTACCAACATCAAATCAAATCCTCTTCTTCTGCAAGATCCATGAAATCACAATCACAAGCTTGATTAAGTAAAAAGAGAAGAAAAAAAAAATAAACTCCATTGAAAAAATAAACTTCTTTACATGGTAAAATTAAAAAGAGATAATGTGGAATACTAACATGTTGTCTGAATTCAGATCATGCATGAAAAACAACTTGAAATCACAAGATGCATTTTTTTCAACAAAAGAAAATTCAAAACATGTACTTTATTATATAGTAAACTATAATCTAAGGATCTAATAAATTTGAAGTAAAAGAAATAACTTTTCAGACAAAACAACAAAGTAAGAAGAAGAAAAACCCAGTTAAGATCTTGAGAAGAAACTTGAAAAGAAAACAAACAAAATGAGAAACCAAGGAAATTCATAACTGTGAACAAAGAAAATAAGCAAGTAGAACACAAAGTTGCCAACAAAAACATGACATCAACATGCACGTATCATTAATCCTTAAAAAAACACAGAAAAACAAAAGCAAAAGAAAAGCAAGTGAAATCTCAAAAAATGGAAAGAAACAGCATGCATATGAGAATATAAAAATTCATTTTTTTTGTTTCACCTGAATGAAGGGTATGGTTTGTTTGTAATAGCTTGTATGAAAAGAAAATGCCACACAAAATGGTGTTGGTAAATTTATGTTCTTTCTACTTTAACTTCATTGAAGAATGAGGAGAGAGAAATGGGATGATGTGATGAAAGGGAGGAGGGAGAAGAGAGGTTTAAGTGCAGACGTTGAAGGGTCTGTGTGACTTGTGAACAGTCACATTCAGTATGAGAACCACATAATAATAATAATAATAATAATAATAATAATAATAATAATAATAATAATAATAATAATAATAATAAATAATATTAATAATAGTATGCAGAAAAAGTCACCTCTCATAATAGTCAATCACCTTTTCTGCCACTTACTTTTAACTTCACTTTCCATATTTGCCCTCATTTTGCATATTGTATTGAAAAAAAAAAAATGCATATATATATATGATATGTTAAAATCGATTATAGATGTTTAAAATTAATTTTGACGTAGTTAATTGATTCTGTGTAAAATTAACTTGAAGCTATAAATGGAAGCCTTTGCATTAAAATGGTATTGTTCAATGTATCAAAATGTAAATTATTCTACTTTTAAAGAAAAATCAATTTTTTAAAAATAAATTTGTAGCACAATAGATTCAAATACACCATAAAATCAATGTGAACGAGGAGCTATTTATTGATTTTTTAAAAAGTTTACAATAAAAAGATTTTGAATTCATAATGATAATTGTTTACCCTTCAATCAAATAGTTGCATAATGTTTGTGTTTTTTAATCTAAATAGTTATATTTTGTATTTAGTTAAATAAATTAATCTTATAAAATAAGAAATAATCGGTGTATGTTTTAAAAAATAATAATCACCTTTACATAAAAAAATTAATTTATAATTTCTAAAATTGCAATCATATTTTATGAGATTGTAAAGTAGATGTGAAATAAAACATAAACATTAATGAAATTTTATTCTCTATTAAAAAATATTTGTTCATAAAAATAATAAGAATTAAATTTGTGACTATTAATTTTCTTGAATATTAAATAAAGTTTATTATTAAAAAAAAACATTTTTAATAGATTTAATATATGTTTATATCAACAAATTCACTAAAAATTAACCTATTCTACTTAAATATTTTTTAATGCAATGTTTTTAAATATTTTTGAAGTGATATCAACCAAAAAAATCATTTCAATTCTCTTTGTTTATTTTAAATTCTATGTATTTTTTGTAACTTTTAAATTTTATTTAAAACCAATTCTAATACTCGCCACCCAAGTTGCAAGTTCAAGTACAACATTAACATTCAAAATGGCCAGCATTTTATCATTCATATCATCCAAAAATAGAAAACTTTACATAAAACACGCATATACTATTATAAATAATAATAAACAAAAGTTTATATTTTTACAACAAAAACAAAAGTTTATATTAAAAAAGCTTACAAATAAATTCATTATTAGCAACATCTAATTTCTTCGACATGGCCTTGTTTTAGCCTAATCCTCTTTAAATTTAACCATTACTATGCTGCTAAGTGAGATTACTAACTCCCAAATGAAATTAGCCCCACCACCCCCCAAAAGATACACAAAACACAAAAGTATACATTTTTTGGCCCCGGGTAAAGTATCTTCCTCACAACATCTCAAAAAGATAAATAATCACTAATTTCTTTTTACTAAATCAACATGACAATAATTGCTAAAATTGAAAAAACGATAGGACTTTTGACCCAACTCAATAGTGTTTTGCTATTCTTAATTATTTCGTCCCTTTTGCTATAACTTGTGATTGTGATGTAAAATTCAAAGTGAGGAATTGCTAAGGGAGTTTCCCTTTCTCCACAAAATACCAGCAGACTTTTCTTCAAAACTAATACATCTAATTACGTCTCATATAGACAATTATCGAAATATAAATTGACTCTTAAGGTTTGTATTTTTCATAATATGTGAATAAGTCCTCAAGTTGATGGCCATTGTTTGTTATAAATGGATAAAGATACCGCAACAAGTTTGGATAAGTCTTCATCACGTATAAAATACAAACACAATAAAAAAATATTATAAATCTTTTTTATTAATTTATGACTAGGCTCACACATTTTAAACGTAAAAAAATAAAAAATTAAATTAAATTGTAATTTAGATCCTTACACGACGATACCCTTATAACTATTCATTGAATTATACTGAATATTGCATCTTTTAATTAATTAGAAAGCAAAAAATATGATGCATGTGTAAAAAATTTAAGTGAAATTATTTATTTATTTACCAAAAATTCGGTGGATTATTTAGTGTGAAATTAATTTTAAAAATTCAATATCGTTTTTTAGTGAAAAGTTAAAATATAGTTTATTTATAAGAACATTTTGATAATCCAAATTTGGAGAGTTGGTTAAGCATGTGAAGAATAGTTAGTTACTTAAGGTAATTGAAGTATTCACAAAGTCCCAGGTTTACTTCAGGTACCAATCGTTCACAACAAACTTTGTAATCGCATTTGTAAAAAAACGTGACACGCAAATACATGAAATCTACTAAATTTTTTTTTAATAAAATTTACTGGTTATACTGTTAGAAGGAAAAAAATTATCCAATAATATTTTTAGAATATAAATATAATATTTTATAAAAAAAAATATATGATTTTTATTGTTGAAGAGAAAATAATAACTATTAAATTTATTAATTGAGAAAAAAAATTATAGGACTGATTTTTAAAATAAAGAAAAAAAATTGATGTAAGTGTTTAAAATCTGCCTGATTAACAATTTTTGATTTTTTTTATAAAAGATTTATGTTCCAAGGTTTTAATTTTCCTTTTTGTTTTAATACATTTTTTCCCCTCAAAATGTTGCTTATTTTGTAAAATTGTTAACCGATGGGGTCATTTCCGTTTTAATGGTAGTACAAAAATGATTACTTTGATATTAATTTTACAAAATGAAGGATTAATTATAAAATCAAATAAATCGTTTTAGGATTTCCTACCTTAAACCTAGACACTATATTCTCACCATGAATTTTGTTAATTAAAAAAAATCCAATTAAAACTTAAAATAAAAATAAAAACAAAAATTTCCATGCACATCACACACCTAATAATAGTATAATTTTAAAAATAAATTATTTTTAATAATTAATTGATTGACTGTATAATCAATTAAATATAATATATATATATATATATATTAATTTAATACTAAGAAGTGCCTTTAAATAATGCAAAGGAATATGTGAATAATCTCTAAAATGAAATGTCACGTAGAAAATTAATAATGCACGAGTCTGACTCGCATGACAGTAATAGGTCCGTGGCAGATCCCATGAACCTTACTTAGATTTTCGTTTTGAAGTTTTTTCATATATTTTTATTACCTAAGTTAAATTAAGTATTATCATTTATAATCAACTATAATATGAACTTTATCACAATGTTAGAGAATAATATTAGAGTGTAAACTATAATATAGAAAGAAAAATAAATCAATATTACAAAAAAATTCATCCTTAAAAACTATCCAAGAGTTGTTGAAATATTGAAGATAAAATACTCCTGCATTTTGAGATATCAAATACATTTTCAAATAGGTTTTCCTAATTAAAATTCTATATGTTATCCGTACACACATATTTGGATCCAATTTGAGTACCACCTTAGTTGGTTTAGGCTCAATTTTCCAATAACAACATATATGGAGTTTATAACTTCCCCTTCATGCAACACGAATATGTGGGAGTGACTTTATTTATCTTTGAAGAAATGTCTTTTCTTATCAAGTAAACTATTATCAAATTTAATTGACAAGTCATAGCTTAATTTGTATAATCTAGAGAAGAAGAAAAAAAAAACTAAATATACCGGTAGTTTTTCACTACTTTACTAATTGCTTGAGAATTAAAGAAGTTTTTTGTTTTATTACTAGATTTTTTTTGGACAATATTTTACTTCTATTATTACTAGATTAAGTTGTAATTACTAATTAAAAAGTAATATTAAAAAAATACATATGTGTACTTTTATTTCAAGTAAATTATCTAACGATTCTTTTAATTTAATTAATATATCACTGTATTATTTTTTAAATATTTTTAAAATTAAAAATATTAAATTTAAAATGCTCCACATATTTATTTTTCTGTAAAACTACAACAGAGACCCAAAAATAACAAATGCTCTTTCATATTGAAAAGCGATCAGGTGTAAAAGTTATAAAAATAATTTAATAACTTTTTATAGAAAATAACTAATAATATAAATATTTAAAAGTCTCTTACAATTTTCACTTTTTGGGTACAATAGAGAAAATTAACGAAAAGAAAAATTAAAGCTATTTTAAAAATAAAAAATAAAAAAAAAAAACAAACATAGAAGGCAAAAAATATCACAATTAGTTTGAATTAGATTAACATTAAAAAAAAGAGATTAAGAAATTTACTATAAGGAGTTTCTAAGTTGAAAACATGTATATTCATGGCATTTCATAGTGAAACCGAAGTTTACACAACTCAATCAACGCGCTTAATGTTTTTTTCACGCTAAGTATGATCTACTTGAACTTACCAATTAAAACTTATAAGCTTGTTGATACGTTGAACCAAAACATGATCACCACCTCTATAAGAGTATGTCTTACCAACTTAACATATAATTTTTGAGTCATTTTCATCACTACGGTGAGAAATGTTGTCCTCTAAGCCACATCCATACAATGCATCACAAACTCCAAATTTGATCCATCTTTTGTTAGAGTTACATAGGAGACTGTAATTTTTTTTCCTTTTTAAATAAAGACCGTCATTTTCCTTAATAGTCTTGTCACGGTTGAGTTTTATTCATGCCGCTTAGAGATAATTGGTCAAGCCAATGTAAGTAGTGTTCACGCGTGGAGGTCCCGCTAAATGTACACTTTGAAAACAAACATTAATCTCACTAGGGAACTTTTGAATGACAGATGTTGGAATGGTCGATCTTGGGAATCCTTTTTCAAATATTGATGTATTTTGTCATGTCTACGTAATTCAAAATAATTTGTAATTAGTTAATTAAAATATAGTTAGAAGTTAGTTAGAGTATGATTAGAAGTTGATTTAATGTGTTGAACTAAATCAACCACAAAAATTGTTGCTATAAAGTCAAGATCAATTCAATGAATAACATAATGAATGTAATGCAGAACTAGATTAATCTGCAGAACTAAGATCAATCTTCAGAATCAAAAGATCAATTTTCGTTTTTTTGTTTTCTCTATTTTCTTCTTTTTTCTTCTCAATTTCTTTCAAAATATACAACCTATTCTAACAGTCTACATATGCCAACATGTAGTCATGAACGCAGTTTGTCACTTCACTTATTAATTTCCAAACACCTAAATATTATGGAACACTCAATCACTATGATCAAGAGTGAAAATACGAGCAACAAAAGTAGCGGAAACTAATCCTCAAGTTATAAAATTAAATAAACTTTTGGTCTTTGATTTAATACAACATTCTTATAATTAACAAGCATACTAAAATTAAATTTATTTATAAATCTAAAATTATTAAATATGTCATTGATAAATACATCAAAGTTAACATTATTAATAATAGTGTTTATAACATTAATTTTGACATTTTTATAATCTAACAAAAAGTTTTAGATTTATTTAAAAGTGCATATAAATGTTATATATAATATACTAAACTTTTAACTTGACAATGAGTTTCTTAAAACATGTAACAAGTTAGTATATTAAACTTTTAAATTGATAACGAGTTTCTTAAAACATATATCAAATAAAGAGAAATTAAAAGGTGAGTCATGGTCCACCATAGACCAATATTAAAGAGTATGTAAAATTTCAACTGTCGTAGTCTATTAAAAATAAATATTAATAGTCATTTTAATTTTTATGATAGAAATAATAATTTAAATGATATTGATATGTAAAAATAAAATAAAAACAAATATGTATATCATGTAAGATCGACATCAATTAAGTCGTCATTTTAGTAATAAAAATGATGATAATCATAAAATATTACCTTTGAAGACTATTATTGATCGTCGTTAGAAATTTCGATGATTTTTAACTAGTAGTCCATAGGAAACCACCTTCAAATTAAAATTTAGACAAAAATACACATTTAGTCCTTCAAATTTAGCTTAATTTTTGCTTAGATTCTTAAACTTTTTTCTTTTTTAATTTGGTCATTTATGTTAGATATGTTTGCACCATTAGCCTTTAAAATATAGTAAATTACATATACAGCCAATTAAGATTTAATTTTTTTTTAAATTACTGTCATAAAATGTTAAAATTTAATCTAAATATCACAAGAAGTTGATTGTTCAAACAACTTTGCATATGAAGGAAGTTAAAAACATTGATTATCTCGAAAAAAAACCTTTATCACATTGTTTTTAAGGTTATATGTGAATTTAAATTGTTTATAGAAAATTAATAAATCCATATCATTTATAAGATTTGATGAATGTTTTCTAAATAGTTATAACAAATGATATATCGTTGCAGGATAGAGTTTCAAATGATTAAAAAAATTCAATTGAATTAATTGACATTGAAATTGAGATAAATAACTAACGTTATAAATAAAAAAAAACAAATTAAAAAAAATAAACTTAAAAAAATTGAAAAAAAATTAGTTAAATTTAAATAACTATAAATATATTTGAATCTAAAATTTAAAAATATTGGAGAGTGTATCAATATACAAATTAAAGCAAAGGAACACACAGGAAGCTCTATTATATTATAATATCTATATATAAATTAAATAAAAGAAGGAGCTAAGCACGTGGTTTTTTCTCCCAAACCGGTGACAAGTTTGTTTGCGCCCCTATATAAAGACTATATATAAACAGTAGCACCGTGACACCAAATTACCAATATAACGTTACGTCTATTCGTGTAAGGCAAAACTAGTGATGCCAATTTAGGTATATAGATCAAATTGTATGTTGGTATATATATTTCAAAGACGTAGAGGAATTAATCAAATCAAATATAGGAAAAAAAATAAATGTGAACCGTACGTGTAGAACAGTGACCCACAACAACTCAAAAAACCATACATCGCCCATAGTTTGTAATTTGGTAGATAAAAACAAAGGGCTTAATTTGCTTAAATATTGTCCCTTATGATGCTTTTTCTTTTCTTCTTTAAGGTAGTGGAATTTCACATTCAAAATCATAGCAAGTATATCTGTCTCCTTCATTTTCCTATTCACAATGTTCAATATTTTCAAAGGGTCTATCATTTTCACATGCCTTATAGACCCTTCTAGTTCTATGGTGTGACATATGATGTCACATTAAAATTTAATTTTTTCTCTTAAAATATAAAATTTTAATTTTTTTGATATAAATTAAAAATAATTCGCCCACCGTGGAAAATAATTCGCCCACCGTGGGGCTCGAACCCACGACCACAAGGTTAAGAGCCTTGCGCTCTACCAACTGAGCTAGACGGGCTTTTTATTAATGAAAATCTATATCTATAGTTAACTATGTTCGAAGTATTTTTTTTTTTGTTTTGATAATGGACCTTTTCATTAATGAATGTGAGATTTTCCAAAGTAGTCTTTACATTTATAAAACAAACTTAACTGTCTCTTTTTATTAGTCATTTTAGTTCTTAAATATTTTTCTAGTTGGTCATTAAATATATATTTTTTATTTGTCAATTTAGTCTACAAAATTGCTAAAAGATAACAAAATGGATTATAATAAGTCGAATGGTGATGAAAACGACATTATTGTTAATCTAATGGCACAAATGCACTTATTAGATATACAAAGTTGGTTAAGAAACCAAAATGGATTAGAATAAGTCGAATGATGACAAAAATGACCTAAGTGTATACGAACCCACTTATTGGATACACAAGATTAATTAAAAAAAATTGAGTAGACTAAACCGAGAGAGGATGAACATGATCGAAATGTTCATTCAGTCATACAAATACACTTATTAAATGCATAAGATTGGTTAACAAACCAAAATAGATTAGAATAAGTTGAAGAAGGACAAAAATAACCTAATTATTAATCTATAAGAGGATGTATTTGCAAATTCAGATACATTTAAAAATTATAGTAACATCTCATACTTTCAAAACTAAAATTTGTGTTTAGAAATTATTTTGTAATAAAAGATTATTTTGATATGTCGTATATTAAGTTTGATTTAATACATCTATTATTTGTCTAAAAAATTTGGACGAAAGTTTCATAGAATTTAAGCATTATTATTTCTCTATTTTATAGTGTATAGATGAAAAAGAAAACAGAATATAGGATCAACTGTGAGATCCAACAGAAACCTTAAAAAATCCTGATAGAATAGAAATGAATAGATTGTTTATGTCCTAGAAAAAAATTAGATTGTTTATCGATGATTGTTCATCACTTTTTGTTTACATAATGTTAAATACACAACTAATAACGTACTTCTAGATATATATTTCTATCCATTTTACACTTTGAAAGTTGACTTCGAATAAAAAGCTGAGAAAATGAAGATTAGCATTCACCTTGTTTATGGGATCCTTAAATCCTACATGAAATTTTTAGATCCATAAATTGTGAGTTTAAGAATACAAGTATGACACCAAATAAAAGACACTCTTAATAATACTTTATCGGGTGTCTGGCTTAATTTTTTTCCTTTACGCAAGTAGACCTTTTTTTGACCTTTTCCATTAACATAAAGGAATTCTTATTTCTTACTTCCTCTATAATCTCATTCTGCCTCTCCATTACAAACTGAACAAACAAACTATTAGCTTTGAATTAAAAAAATTACTTATCGTTATGACCACAGACTTATTTTCAACAGACCTAAACGGTAACTCTAATGATGAACAATGTTAACCTTATGAAACTTGAAGGAGCAACTTGAAAAAATTAATAATTAAAGAACCAATCTAATATAATAAAATAATTTAAAGGAGCATAGAAGGAAGCAACATTGTTTAAATCATACCACGTTATTCTTTATACATTATTTGAAGAGATAAAACATTATTCTTTGTACATTTAAATATATATTGGGTTCTGTCTTTCAAAAGAAAAATGTTTAATTGAATTTATTTACACCATAATTTTGATTTGTTTAACGTCAATCATCAAGACCCACCGTCGACAGAGGTAAAAAGTTTCAATGAAGTGATGTATAAATTACAATACAAGCACCATAATTTAACCATGCAGGTTCCATGAATCTACATTTTTGTTGGTGAATAAATGCTTGATCAAATGCAGGTCAAACTTACACCAATGCAGCTGCAAAGGTATACCATATAATAATTCCTACATTTGCCAAAAAAATAAAAATAGAATTCCTACATTCTCACTCAACCTTTTCTACACAAACAACGCAAGACTACATGAATTTAGGCCATCACAATTTACATGGGACATGATCACTATTCAAACCAGTCTTCGTATCAACAATGTGGTTCCATAACCTCTGCATCAAATTGATGGAACAACAAATCAAATTTAATGCATTTGAAAACAAGCATATGCTAGTAACATAACAGCACTGACCTGCTTTGACTGTAGGGCGCTGTTGACAATTTAGGTCCATGTTTTCATTGATCCTTGTTTTGCTTGTATCTCTTTTAGTCATCATCTTCGAGGCACTCAGAGAGCCTTCAACTGAAGGGCAAGAAGAAAAAAAAAACAAGTAATTAAGACATAATCAGAATAAATATATTAGCTGAAAAAGACGACTTCGCAGCAATGGGTTCAAATTTTAATTGATATTCAAAGGAATTGAATACTGCAAGTTATTTTGCTAAAATTCTACAATTTTGATGTAAATTTTATTCTAAACATCTTGGTTGTATTGACTAATCAAACATGTCACTACACCAATGTACCTTGCCATTCCCATACCACTTTTGATTCACCCTTCACCAACTTTGGATAGCGATCTAGGCGGGAATCTTCTTGAACCAATTCTTCTACCTGCAATCCCAATCAATGTTTCACAAATATGGCCATTTATTTAGTAAATATTCAACTTAATTCTCACCGATACGGTCAAGAATGGAAGAATGATATTTTTAAGTGGAAGGGTAAACAAAAGGCGTAGCGGCATAGTGCGAGATAATGCAACATGTCAGCAAAGATAGAAATATTATGCACAAATTTAGTACCAAAATCAGGCAAGGGCCATTTTTTCAGAAGAAGACCAACTGATGCACTGAGTTAACTAATGGGATAAACTGAATCTGTTTAATATATGTTTTACTATTTGATTAATTAGTATTGCGACAGTAAACGATAATCAAGCCACAATACCCGAGATAACTTCAAAATTACCTTTTTCCATAATAAAGGGTCCTTCCTCTCTCTTGGTAAAAGCAGGTGATCCCGTAACCTAGAAGCAACAACCCAGGGTTCACATTCACCATTTACACTCTTTGATGTCAATGCATTCTCTTCAAGAATTTCACAGACCTATAACATCAGCAACAAAAGTTCAACACGGATTGAATCAGAATAAAGCAGCAATAGTCATCTAAATAAAAAAAGCAATGGTAGTTAACACTTACAAGGAGAGAAAAGCCACAAATATTTGCCTATATGTGTATTTGATAAAAACTACACAACACGCTTACTTTTCCCTCTGTGCTATTGGCTCACTTCATTATTCAAAAATTTAATTTATACAAACTCTACTGACAAAAATTAGGGAATATGGACATTTTTCCAATCATCTCAATTCCCAACCTACAGAACTGTAAATAATAACACATATCAAATGGTACTAAGTGGGGCATACAAACCATCTACTAACCACACACAACTTCCACCTGCCAGAAACCACACTACTTTGTGAACTCTAACTTACATGAAAAATTCTATTACTTACTCCCTCCGTCTCATTTCATTTGTCATTTAAGGTAATACACACATCTCGAGAAAATCATTAATTATACTTCTTTTTGGACTAAAAAAGTAATATTTTATTTTGATTAAAATGCTCTTATTGTAGTAGGAGTTACTAGTATGTAGGCCCAATTAATTGAGATATCAATAAATAAGGATATTATGGACAAAGAAAAGTATTCAATACTCTAGACATTTTCAAGTGAAAAATAATAGGATACAAACAAATTTTTCAAATAGGACATCAAATGAGACAGAGGGTGTGAATGTTTTACATTATATATACACAATATTATACATATATATTAAACAAACAGATACATATCCCACTATACCTTATTGTAAAGCTCCTCAACTCGTCTCGACATACGTAGCTTTCGACGGGCATTTGCAAACAAAATTGTGCATCCAACAAGCTGTTTAAATTTGGCAATGTTAATATGTTTACTCATGAGATCTTACATACATACACGCCTATGTAATGTGCGTGCGTGCACATTAGAGTGTGCCTTAAGGAAGTAAATACCATGGCACAAATGGGCAAAACAACTAGAATATGCTGTGTGATCCACTGACGAAAGCGGCAGGCATATGATTTGTAATGCTCCACTAGCAAATCCGGACACTTGAATTCCTTATTCCTACAAGAGACATAAGTAACATCTTAAGCAGAAGTCTTGGTCTCGCAGGAAACATATGACTAAAAGTAAAGTAACAAAGCCACGGTTGATTTAGACCTTAAAAAGCAAGAGGTGACATACCCATGAGAGTTTAACCTCATCTCTAATAATTTATCCATAGTGTCAAATGCCTTTTGTTTTGTATATTTATAAAGTGCATTGTCCTCTTTGACATTTCCCACTGGCTCAAAATAATTCCACAAATCATCATCCTGAACCTGACATTGGAATACAAATGGAAATTTGAAACCATCAACAATAAAAGAACTCAAGCGATAACTAATAAAGCCAAATGTACGATAAATACAGGTAAATAGCACAATCCAAGGGTTAAAAGTGAAAAAACTAACCCAAATTGAGCCAGTTCCGGAGCACAAATATTGAGCATATTCTCCACAGAGGCGATGTTCCACTTTCTCCACCTGGTGTCAAAGCATACACAAACATGTTGCCAATGAGAATTATAAAAATAAAATGCAAAGAAAAACATAGAAACTAATAATAAATAGTATTCATTTCCCAGAACCCGTAAACCACAACAAAGCAAATTCTACAAACACACAATTTTTCGAGCTGATTCATTGATATCTCCATCTTCTACACACAAGTTGCCATGCTTTTGGTAACCACTAAGACATTCCAATTTTCCATCGTTGCATTCTCCATTACTTGGACAAGGTTCACAATTATCTGTAAAAAAAAAAATCCACTTGAGTCATCAGAAACTACACAAGAAACAAATTTACAGAAAAGCATATGTCAAGACTTCAATGTTTGGTTGATAATACAAGGCAGAGAACAAACTCACAAGAAAATTATTAGAGGTAATATTTAGCAGATAAACATCGCTTGGGGCTTTGCATTAAAAAGGCATCTGTTTCCTACCAAATTAAATAAACAAAAAAAAAATGATGCACATCATTTCAAAATATAACTACAAAAGAAATGGAACAGCATACACAAAATAAAACCATATTACCTTAGTATAGTTCAAACTTCAAAGGAAGAAGGAAAACATGGGCTTGTGTTTTATTGGGTTGAACTTATGACAGGTCGGTATGTGGTTTTCAGCTTATTTTCATAAGTTCTTCAAGATAGCTTACGAAAATAACTTAATACTTATATCAAAACAATTGGAGTTTAATTTACATTTTATTGTTGAATAGTTTATTCAAACTAGTTTATCCTATAAGAGCATAATTTAACTATTTATACAAACTGGGTCAAATTTCACGTACATTGCATTGCATTTGTGCTACAAGAGCTTAAATTAACTGTCTATACAACAAATTGGGTCGAATTTGTTCATCTTTCCTTGCATTGCATTGCAATGATTTCCTCTTTATGCTTTCTCCGTTTAAAGAGGGATAAAAAAAAACATAGCACATGAAATAAAATAATAAAAAATACAAAATTGTGGGGTTGTATTAGAGATCATCGAAATTGAAATGCAAGTGAAATTTGGAGGGAGAGAGACTAACCGGGAAAGAAATCATAAGAATTGAGGTTGGAATCGCAAAAGGGTTTTGAAGGTGAATGAAGGAGAGAAGTGAAAAGGAAATTGCAGGTCCAAGCAACTAGAGATGCGACGGTAACAACAACGATGAGTTTAGGAAATTCGTGCTTGGGAGGAAACAAATTAGGAGGGGGTTCTTTTTCGATTATTGATATTGATGATTTCATTTTTACCGAAGAATTACCTCTTCCTGAACTTTTCGCTTTGGAACCGCGCACTGGATAATTTGGCTGATTCATTCATACCCAACACAACTTTCCTTCCTACTTCGCTGGTTTCCCCCGATTACAATATGTCTATCTTCGTTACAACTAAATCATTTTTGTAGTTTCTGGTTGAAGGTTCTTTTAAGCAAGGTTTAAGGTTTTTGGATTTTTTTTAAAAGCAAAACCCCTATTAATATACAAAATTGCTTCCCACACCTCTCATATTACTTCCCACACCCCTAAATTTTTTTTGAAACCCTAAATACCAAAAATGCCTTTTCCTCTTTTTTCAATTAAAACACTTTTTATCAACCTTCATCAATTTTCTTCAACCTTCATCAACTTCTTCAACCTTCATCTTCTCACTAACTACCAACTTCAACCTTCATCATTTTGATGCATTTCATGTTCAATATAGTTCAATCACTTTGAACATCTTCATCATCATCATCATCATTAACGTGAATCTAAACAAGCAGGTAAGGATTTTGAAGCTGTATTTTTTTTCCAGATCTGATTATCGTACGTGAACTCATTTCACGTACCTTCACGTGAACTGAGTTCACGTAGCTAACAAGATGAAGAATTTTTACAATTTACGTGAATTAGGTTCACGTAGGCATACGTGAACTAGGATTGCGTATGGTTATGGAGGTTGATTGATATTATTGAATACGTGAACTGAGATTACGTAGCCCTACGTGAACTCAATTCACATAGCATACAAGTGAACTGAATTCACGTGAACATACGTGAACTCAGTTCACGTAACCAATGAAAATTTTGCCAAATTGTACATACGTGAACTCAGTTCACGTAGGGGATTAAATTTGAATTCACGTGAGTGATACGTGAACTGAGTTCACGTAGGTTGCTTGAAGTTCACGTACGCTTTCTAAATTCACGTAGGCTATTTTCAACATGTAATTTTTCATTTTTTTTTATTGTGTTTAACAATGGTTATATTATATTAATGTAATTTATTGGATGCAGTTAAATGGATGAAGGGGGAGACAACAGTGATGAAATGTATGAAGGTTTGGAACATGATGTGTTTGAAGAAATGTATGATTTTGAAGAAATGTGTTATGATGTGGAACCTAATTTTGACCCTATGGATGACGGGGTTATGAATGACGGAGTTGAACCTGTTATGATTGATTTGACTGATGTATTTACAACCGGCGTGATGTTTGATACACAAGATGAATTATTGAAATGGGCTAGAAAGGTTGGAAGGGAAAATGGAATTGTTGTTGTGATTTTTAGATCTGAAAATGCGACCGCACGACCAAGAACAAAGACGAAATTAATTCTTGGTTGTGAAAGAAGTGGTAAATATAGACCATGGAAGAATCCAAATATTACGAAGAGTACTTGAACTAGAAAATGTGATTGTCCATTTAGATTGAGAGGAACACGATCAAGTGTTGGTGATGGATGGTATTTGCATGTCATATGTGGTCTCCATAACCACAAGTTGGCTAAAAAACTGACCGGTCACTCTTTCTTAGGCCGATTGTCTCAAGATGAGAAAAATGTACTTGGTGATATGACAAAGAACTTTGTAAAACCAAAAAACATTTTAAAGACATTGAGGGATCACAATGTTGAAAGTTTGACGACAATAAAACAAGTTTACAATGCACGTCAAGCATATCGTTCATCACTTAGAGGTAATAGAACAGAAATGCAACATCTTTTGACATTGATGGAACGCGACAAATACGTGTATCGATATAGGAAAGTAGAAGGTTCAAATGAATTAAGGGACATCTTTTGGGCCCATCCAGACTCTATCACTCTTGTAAATAATTTTCACATTATATTAATTATGGATAGCACTTACAAGACTTATAGATATCGAATGCCATTACTTGAGATTATCGGTGTTACATCTACTGAAATGACATTTTGTGTGGGATTTGCATATCTACAATCTGAGCGTATTGATAACTTCATATGGGCACTACAAATGGTGAAAGAACATATTACAAGTGGTGAAGTTGAAGTCATCGTTACTGATAGAGACCTTGCTTTGATGAACGCGGTTGAAAATGTTTTTCCAAAAGCAGTGAATTTATTATGCTTGTTTCATATATGCAAGAACGTGAAAGCCAAGTGCAAGACGGTCGTGTTTCCAAAAAAAAAGCAAGTGCAAATAATGGAATTTACAGTTATGATGAGACTCAGTATTACACGAAGTTGGCTATATTTGAAGGAATTTGTAGTAGTTGTTCTATTTTTTATGATTATGTACACGAGCAGTGGTTAATTCTTCACAAGAAAAGGTTTGTTGAGGCGTGGACAAATAGAGTTATGCATTTTGGAACACCACAACACAAAGGGTTGAGTCGGCGCATTGGAGTTTGAAAAGGATATTACAAGATAGTATTGGTGATCTATGCAGTCTTTGGGAAACCATCAATAGTATGATTGCATTACAACACAATGAGATAATTGCATCATTTGAAAAGAGCATAATTCAAAAGGTGCATCGATATAGTAACAGATTATACGCGAATTTGCGTGGTGTTGTGTCAAAAAATGCAATTGATCACATTGCGGCAGAGTATGATCGCGTCAAGTATGTAGGTATTGATCAGACTGAGTGTCGTTGCACAATTAGGACAACTCATGGTCTACCTTGTGCATGTGAAATAGCCAGGTATAGTATGATCCCACGTTCCATTCCATTGACTGCTATTCATGTTTGGTGGAGTAAACTAACTTTTCATGTTGATGCATCGAGTAAACCTTCAGAGTTATCTGTGAAACATGAAATAGATGTCATAGTGAAAAAGTTTGAAGATCATGATGTACCTGGAAAAATTTCACTTAAAGGTAAATTACGAGAGATCGCGTTTCCATCGAAAACGCCAATGTTTCCACCGGTTTCCAAGGTTAAAACAAAAGGTGCACCAAAAAAAGTAAAAAGTAAGGTATCAAATAGAGATAAATCAACGAAGCGTGATCCATCTTGGTGGGAGTATGTGGATGCAAGTATTCGATGTAGTGGCATAAATGTATGTAGCACTATTGATACCAGTAAATTACAAAACATGGCACCTCGACCATCAGTCCAAAAGCTCACACCTCGACCATCAGTTAGTAAAGTTCAACAACCAAGAGTTCTCGTCTTCAAAGATTTGTTGCCAGTTGAAATGCATAACTTCATAGATGACATTATTGATGTCGGTGATGATGGTAATTGTGGATATTGTGTTGTTGCAGCTTTACTTGGAATGGGTGAGAACTATTGGGCATCCATCCGTCAACAGTGTATCAATGAGCTTCAAGAGTTCATGTCTCATTACGAGATACTATTTGGTGGAGAAAATTATGTTCGACAACTTATACACAATGTGTATGTTGAGCAAGTTGCAACGAAGGATAAATGGATGACACTTCCAGAAATGGGATATGTGATTGCTTCAAAGTTTAACGTGATTGTCATCGCATTATCACTTCACCAATCGCAAACATATTTTCCACTTCGAAGTCCACCAACATCAGATCATCGTGTCATTGTTATTGCATTTGTTAATAACTGTCATTTTGTACAGGTATAAATTGATGATTCATAATTGATTAATAACTGTCATTTTGCATTTGTTAATAACTGTCATTTTGCATATGTTAATAACTGTCATTTGTTAATAATTGTCATTTCGACCATCAATGATTCATAATTGATTTATAATTTTATTTAATTTAACAGGTTTATTTAAAGTCAGATTCTCCTATACCACCAGTAAGTAATTTGTGGAAAAGATGTTGCAACGAAGAAGCACGACAATGGGAGAATATTTACATGGATCGCATTCAACATTGGTTGCAGATATTTCCAGAAACTATAAATGAAGTTATTGTAAACTGAATGAACGTGTAATTTCCAAACATACAATGTATGTGCATTATTTGAATGAATGTGTAATTTTCAAACATACAATGAACGTGTAATTTCTAAACATTAGCAAATCGATTGAAACACCTGTCTTAGAACAATTATCATTTTGTAATCGATTGAAACACCAGTCAAAATATCCAATATACAAAATATCCATAATTCACATCAAAATATCCATAATACAAAATATCCATAATCCACACCAAAATATCCAATAACCATAATCCACAAAATATCCATATCCATACCAAAATAGATATCAAATACATCGAAAATACAAAATCTAAATCCTAAGTCTGTCTATGTCTCCTACGATATGACACTACATTAGTCCAATCTCTAGCACCACCACCACTCTGAGATCGCAATAACAAAATTATTTCATTCACGATTGGCATGCCATCAGGTAATACCAGTTGTCGACCCAGAAGCTCCTCTGCAAGTTGTATTGCCCGACACTGCATTAAAAAACATATTAATTAATTAAATGATTAATAATATTAATAGATGTATAACTTAAAGTTTCATGAATTTACCGTGATATCTGGAGCATGATCATCGACAGGTTCTGCAACTAAAGGAGCTACATAGACTGGTTCTCTGCGAATGATATATGGATGAGAAATTCGACGAAACCAGTCGATGTAGTCATTAGCACAGTCTGCAGGTCTGTGTACAACTGCCCCAACGTTAACTACATGAACAGTATATTGCGTAAACATGATGTCCATTTTCTCTGGTGTGGTCGTCTGACCTACTATCTCCAAAGGTGAACCAGGGATGGTTTGGACATGTCCATATTGACGCAATACCCTATCTGGTAAGTGAGCATACATCTTGGGCCCCCAGCGTATCCATCCTCTAAATAGTGAAACAACCTCAAATGGTCGCTTCAGTCTATGCTCTCTATAGGGTGTCCAACATATGTCGTCAACAACTTTTTTCATCCAGTGCTTTCCTAAATGGAATAACCAAACCTTTATCCCGTTTTGGTTTCCATCTAAGTGCTCTCGAGTATTCCTCATCATAACTCCGAGATGTTGGAAAATGCTCATACACCCACGCCTGCACATATGTAATAACATATTCATAAATCAGTAAATCAACAAACCCCAAATATATGAAATCAATCAAACAACGAAAGCAATTGTAAATACCTGTAATAGTGTCAGATATCCGGATATTGTCCTAGTCTAATGCATGCTCGCTTCTCGAAGATTATCATACAGGTAAGCAAGCGCAGCAGCACCCCATGCATATCCCCCACACGAGTCGAGGTCTCTAAAGCATTCTAAGTAGGCAACACTCACTGCGAATGCACTCTTGTCGCTGAACAAGGTGCAACACACCAAAAATAAAAGAAATGCCCTTACAGCCATCTGCCAATGCTGATCAGCACATCGCTGATGATATACGTCGAGCAACCAACTATACCGAACAGTGGTTGTCCGCGTCATGTTAAACTCAGCATATGCATCAGCCAGACTAACCCCGGCTAGCTCACCCAATAATTCCGCGGCTTCATCCTTACTTAATATATTCACGCTAAAAAACGCACTGGTGACGGGTATATGCAGCAGCGAAGACACATCGTCCAAAGTAATGGTCATCTCCCCAATTGGAAGATGAAAGTTGTTAGTGTCACGATGCCATCTCTCGACAAAGGCAGAAATTAGACCTTTGTCGATCATCTCGTAGCTGCGTTTTAGCAATGGATATAAATCGGAACTTCTGACAAGTTCCTCAACCTCTTCATTTTCAATGACAACTTCTTTTAATTTTTTGCCATTGCTAAAAATCGTTAACTCTCCGTGATCCTGAAATAAATTACCAATATAAATGTAAGTTGAAACACATTAACCAAAATTAAATATTTAATTTCATTAAAATAAATATTTAACTTCATTACAATATTTACTTACAACGCTGTCCCATAGTCGTGTCACAACATGATCCCCATATGTTCTTAAGACAGATCTGTCAATCGAACCCCCGGGATATCCGTTAGTTGCTTCAGTTTGGGTCTCATCAGGGTGGGCCTCATCACGGTGTGTCTCATCAGCCTGGGCCTTATTAGCATGGGCATCATCATTC
Organism: Cicer judaicum; assembly: GCA_037974835.1. NCBI lineage: Eukaryota > Viridiplantae > Streptophyta > Magnoliopsida > Fabales > Fabaceae > Cicer > Cicer judaicum. The sequence continues at coordinate 13,410,465 of JBBPBS010000738.1, forward strand.
GCTTTCCCCTATTCCGCTTGCGCCTGTTCTGCTTGTTGCCTCTGCAATCTTTGTTGGTACCGCATTTCAAGCTGAGCACAGTGAGCCCGTGCAGAAGCGGTTGGTCTAACACGTCGACTTTCAGGCCCTTCTATAACATTACTGTCTCCGTCAGTAAATATTGTTCGCACCATTTCTGCATAATAAACAATAACATTCAGAAAACATAATAAACATGAACAAGTGCAATGACAAAACCAAACTGAATTCCTGCATACGTGAATTGAGTTCACGTACGTGAACTCCAGGAATAGTCTACGTGAATTGAGTTCACGTATGTGAACTTGAAAACCAGTCATTCCTGCCTACGTGAATTTAGTTCACGTACGTGAACTTCATGACCCAGCTACGTGAACTGAGTTCACGTACGTGAACTTGAAAACCAGTCATTCCTGCCTACGTGAATTGAGTTCACGTATGTGAACTTCATGTCCTTCCTACGTGAATTCAGTTCACGTACGTGAATTTGAAAACCAGTCATTCCTGCCTATGTGAATTGAGTTCACGTACGTGAACTTCATGCCTTTCCTACGTGAATTCAGTTCACGTACGTGAACTTCATTTTCATAATTCCTGCCTACGTGAACTCAGTTCACGTCCACATACGTGAATTGAGTTCACGTAACGCTTCTCAGTTCACGTACACCATCAACTTCAGAACACGTGAACTGAAAATCCTTAAACCCAGAAAACAATCTTCAACCCATAATGTTTAAAAGATGAAGAATGCCTAACCCATTAAACCCAGAAAACAGAAAACAATCATCCCCCCATTAAACCCAGAAAACATAATTTCTTGAAAAAGGTTAACCCAAAAACCAAAAACAACAATGCCTTACTCGAATGTGTTGATGGTTAAAGATGATGTTCAATATGATGTTGAATGTCTTGAAGATGTGTTGATGGTTGAAGGTTGAAGAAGGTTTAGTGAAGGTTGAAGGTTAGGTTTAGTGAAGGTTGAAGGTTAGGTTTAGTGACGATGAAGAAGGTTAGGTGAAGATGAAGAAGGTTAGGTGAAGATGAAGATTGGTTTGAATAAAGAGTGAAGGGGGTATTTTTGGTATTTAGGATTTCAAAAAAAATTTAGGGGTGCGGGAAGCAAATTTGTTAATATATGTTTGTATTATTGCGTAATATTTGTTTATTGACTTTAGTTTAATTTTTTTTTTGATAGTGTTAAATTTATAACCTAGTTAATTAATAGGAATTCTCATTTATTTGTTTTTTTTTTCAAATATCACCCAATCCCATTTATTGATTATACTATCTAAAGAACTCTTTCAAAGTCTATTAAAGTACCATCAAGTTTTCATCACACTTTTGGTGCATCGCTCTTATAACTTAATTAAGATTCTCGTAATAAATTGTAGTTGATTATAAATTTGAACGTTTATGGAGAAGATTCCAAATAAGACAACACTAGTATAAAAATATCTTAGATTTTTCAATTACATACTATCGTGTTTTTTTCGTATTTATCATGTTATGTTGATTCGCTACATTTCACTTAAATAAAACTAAATGTGACATTGTGTCAAATGTAAATATCGTCTATATATATATAACTTTACAAAATATAAATAAATATTGTACTTCATTTAACACTTATCATTACATAGTAGCAAAACACATTTCAATCAAATGCAAAACTCTTATTTGTCATTTTATATGATTCAAAAATATCATTTCTCGTAACACAAAAAGTACAACAATTGTATTAATACTTATTAGATTTAGTGTTCACTTATCATCATTAGATATTTTTCTGAATCATATTGTATTAACGAGAAATTGTTATCACGTATTCGCAACTAAATTTTAACTATCAAAAAATGTAAAAAATGTATAAATGTTATTATTTACTTAGTCACAAAAAGAACCATTCACACCAAATATTTAAAAATTGTTTAATATGTTCATAAACCAATCTGAAGTAGAATTAGAGACATAACTTTTGGTAATCACTTGTTACTAATCAAAATACAAGAATTATTATATCTCAAATATCACTCAAAAACACGTCATTCATAAAACTACAAATAAACCTTTTAAGTAGATAATACTCAAAAAAAAATTATTAATATAAAACAAATAAAATGTGTTGCGATTGAAAGGCCAATTAACATTTAGTAAGAAACGAAACATGGTCTACGGGTCGAAAACGATTCAAGGAATCGTGATTCAATTAATTCATTTTTTATTACACCAGCCGATAGTTAAAACTCTATTAAACTACAAATAGAAAGGAACTTGAACACTAAAAACTTTTTTGTATTATTGAGTGACTCAGGTAAATAATTTAGAAATAAAAAATTTAACAAATTATAAATATAGATTTTTAAAAGACGTAATTTTTTCTTTAATGATGATAAAATATAATTCTATATTAAATTAATATTTTAGTTAAAAACAAATCAATCGATTCAAAAAAAAGATAAGATAAGATTATTAATAAAATATATAAATAAAAAATATTAGAATATAAATCAAATAATAAAATTGAAGTGAAATTTGAGTAAACATTTTGCGCAACTTTATACTACGAAAATCATTTTTTTTTTCTCTCTCGTTTAAGCTATTTTTTCTTTGTCTTTCACAAGCACAAAATTGACAATCCTTCTTTATTTGTTAGCTATTTCCTTTTTATATTTAGGGGTTAAATTCTTCTTTCTCTCTTATTTTTAATCTAATAACCGCTTCAAATATTAACCAATAGAATTAAAATATATAATTATTTTATAAATTTAATATCATCTCAATAATATTAAATTAATTTAAAAATATATTACACGATATCTTTTATATTAATTTAATAATATCAAATTAAAATTTAAAAAATCCCCTTTCACATGTATCAAACCAATTCTATATTTGTCATGACTGAATCCCTTAAAAAAAATTACTATTCTAACAAAACAATGTTTTTACTATTTACCTATACAAACACCAAAATTTAAAACAAACAAGATACTAATTAATTAGAAAAGCGATAATCATTGCCAGCAGATCCAATCATCTAAAGATGAGTACTTTCACACATAAGTAATAAAATATTTTAACATCAAAATCATATAAAGTATTTTAACACAAGAATAAAAAATGAAAGACAACAAATATTAGCCAATAGATTTAAAAGTATATTTTTCACTCCGTCAAAAAAAAATTATATAATTTTCCCTCAGTTGACTTAATCGAATAAGCATGGATCCATCGAGGTCAAGTGAGGACGAATTATCCTTCCAAGATTTAACCGCTACGCTGCTCTGCATCCGATTCACTCCTCAGTGCCAGATACGCACCCATGCTGTCGACGTGTCCCTGATATTTTAATATAACAATTATCATAAATAAATAAATAAGTAACCCTGAGAGAGAAAGCGTTTCAATTCACTTGCAACCAAAATTCGTGTTCGGTGTTGAGGTACAGATTTTCAAATATTCGTGTTATTAGGGATATCACTATACTTTTCTAATTCTAATTCCGCATCGCTATCAATTTCTTTTCCTTCTAGTTAGTTATTTGCTTCGATGAGCTTTTACTTCTTCTAGGTTATCAATCTTTCACACGACTTCTTGTTGTATCCAATTGTTAGGTTGCTTCGTCGATTCAATTTCGTAACTTACTTTCATTACAAATGATCATTACATTTTATTTTCTTATTCTATTTGGGAACGAGGATGTTTTGCATTGATTCCGGATATGAACATATGAATAATAATCATGCTGGCAACCAGCAATCAAATATCAAATGCAATTTTGCAGCATGATTATTCAATGTTCATTTGTTTTTTATGCTCTGCTTTTGTTTATATACATGTAATTTCATATATAAGGTCTTTTAATTGGTTTAGATATGCATTGTAAGAATGTGTTGAATATCATTCAATTATTAAATGGTTGTTTATATCTTGTCATATTGCTTTTAGATTCTGTTTATATTAGCTTATTTGAGTTTATTTATTGGTACCAACACTTGAAAGGCTGATTTAGAGACAGTTATGGATATGTCCATAAGCTTTTTTCAGCTTATTTTCATTAGCTCTTAATGATAGTTTATGAAACAGCTTATAACTTATAAGAAAAGAGTTTGACTTTATTTTATCTTTTGTGATGTATATAACTTAATTAACTTGTTTGGATATTAACTTGTTTATCCAAACAAGTGTTGGTTCATGATACAATATGGCTTTTGTTATATTTTTTTATATCATTGGTTTATTGTTTGACTTGCTTGTTCGTCATCTTAAGCTACTAGATTTGCTTTCTAGGTGAATAGACAGCCTTTGGGTTCTATATATGATAAATTTATGATTTGAATGTGATAAGATTAAGATAATGGCAGACTTTGAACATGGACTACAACTGTTGTTTTGACTTCATCTCATTATCATCTATATCATATATATCAGTGTTGCTTCTTCATTTACTAGTATTTTCTTCAGAACTAATACCCTCATAGCATTATGCTGACGAGATATTTGATTTCAGTTATATTGCTCTCTGTAATATGAGGTGACTTGAAAATGGATGAGTTACCGGGATATGTGCGTACCTGTTTGAATACAGGGAAGCTTGTCTTTTTGGCAATTTTGGTCTCAGGAGGAATTGTTTTGCAAGTTTTGGTCGGTATTGTTTTTGTTCCTGATTTTTACTTTAAGGAAAAAAATATGACAACTTCTTGGTAAAAATGTTACTGTTTACTCACATCTGTGTTATGTTGCCAGGCATGTGCTTTGTATAATAATTGGTGGCCGATGCTTAGTGGTGAGATAAAACATCATTGAAATATGATTCCAGTATACTGCATATTTATATTTTTTTCATTGATAGGATTGTTAGGAGGAGAACATCCTCTTTGTCGTTTTTACATGTTTTGTTCTCTTGCAGCGATTACATATGTGCTTCTTCCAATGCCGTTGCTGTTCTTTGCTGGGTCTGATGGTTCTTCTATGTTTTCTGAATCTGATAATAGGTAAGACATTATTTTTGCCTATATTAAGTAGGAAGATCATTCAACTTGTTAAATATAAGTTTGATCTTCACTAAGTAAGATCGGAATGCTTGAGAAAGGAAAAGAATATTATATCCTATCTTGATATGACTGATTAATCATTTCCCTTTTTGTTGTGATATGCTGAATGGTGGAGCAGCTGGGTGAATTTCGGCAAGTTCTTGACTGGATTCTCAACTCTCGGAGGCATTGCCATTCCAAGTATATTAAAGCATGCTGGGGTGATCGGTTGGGCAGCCTTTGCAATGGAAATCTCTTCTTTCTTTGTGTTTATATTAGCCATATTGTGTTTCCTGTGGATGAGTGATGAAGATTATTACAGCATGCTATGAAACAGGAGTTCAACAGGGCTTGTTTCATTGGTGTAAAAACGTATTTGTTCCTTCTGTGTGCTATTGATTTCAATTGCTTTTGTAATATTCACCCCCCAGTTCAAGTATTGATAAACTTGTACTATAATTCTTTGTTTTTGTGTTTAAACAAGTATTGATGGCCTCTCCTTTTTCACATGTTCCTCACTCTAATCATCTCTATAGACCAGCAAATATTGATAGTATCTCTTCCATTACCCACAAACAAACTTGAGGGAATAAATGTCTTTTATTATTATTATTATTGTTATTATTATTATATATTAATAGTAAAAGTATTTTAGACTTTTCTATTATCTTGTAAATATACTTATTATAACTCTATTATACTATGTTTGTTGTTCATTTGATTTATGAAACTTTAGTGGGTTCTTTGTCTTTCTCCTTTCTTCATCTTCTTCCCTTTTATGTTTATCATTGTTAACACATTTATCGTAGATACTCATTATATGAGCAATATTTAGAAATTTATTTTGTAAATGATTTTACTCATGTTTAATTTTATTTTTTAATGAATAAATATTCTAGTATTGTTTTTTTATTTTCAGGAACTTTTTAGTATTGTTGCCCTCTTAATTTCTTCACAGTAATGCTATTATATACATCACAATTTTATTTTTTTTAACGAAGCTGATGTTTTAGGTTTAAAAAGAAGAAAAATGCTAAAGTGAAAGAATTTAGCCCCTACTGCTTTAACATAATCTTTTTCAAGAAGCTTTAACATCAAATTATTGTTAATGCAAAAGGATGAGGAAATAAAGTAACCAGGTTTGTTGGTAAACAAAGTAATGAAGGGTATAAAATATGCTTCGTGTCAGCAACAAGCTTTGTTGGTAACTTAAGCTTTGGAGTCGGAAATGAAGAAAGAGGCAATTGCAGTTCCTAATAATGTTTGTATTTTTTTATTTTATTTTGGTTTATCTTTCATTTTCATTGAAAACCCACATAAAACAACTGAAACTCGTGAGCAATGCAAAATGCATGAGTATAAACGCTCCGTGCAAAGTTGTTCCATTCTCATATTTGATGGAAAATAAGTAAGATAAAAAGATGATAAATAGCTAAATTACAATTATTTGTGATGTTCTGATGATCCAACGGCAAGTCTTGCGACATTCAACATTTTCCATATATCTTTTAACATAAAAGTTTTCAAAATAACTTTCCTAAGATAACCATATGGGCTTGAACTACTCACAATTCCAAGTTTCTAGTCTATTTCGACTAAAATCGTCTATCATTCTTATATTTGGATTAATGAATGGAATAAGCTAGTTAATTTTTACAAATTTATGCTACATCATTTCACTGTATTGTATTGCATCTTATACAACTGATCCAAACATATCCTTAAGGAAAAAAATATTAGGTGTAAAATGTAATCTAAAACACGCCACAGGTTGCCAACAACATGGTACTTTCTAACGTGCGGTTGATTTTATTATAGCAGCAAAAAGCATCATGTAAGAAAGAGAATAACCGACAACATATGGAAAACATATAGAGCAGTTTTATCAATTCTTCCGGAGAAACATATTCTGCAAAACACTCTACAGATTAGTAATTCTACTAGATTATAACCACCGAATCAATTAATAAACAACTCTAATTATTGGAGCATCACAGACATCCACAAACTAACCGAATCAATACTTGGAATAAAGGAGCAAAAATGCAACAGAACAAAAACAAACAAAAAAACAGAATTCATATATAATCAAAATTACATCAATTTGGGTTCCAAGGAACTAGAAAAAACAAACGAGAATACTACATAACACAATCATCAGAAGACAACGCGAAACTGTGGCGCGTTGGACTCAATTGCAGGGAGAATTTCCCAACGGCAAGGTTCAAGATCTTCTGAGACTGGACAATAGCCGGCGAGTGTAACCTTATCAATGGAAGCGGCGACTGAACCAAACTCGAAAACGGAGACACTGGTGTTGGAAGGTCGTTGAACCTCCACAGCGCCGTTCATCCCTGGTGCATCGGTGGCTTTGACCGTACCGCCGCCGTTCTTGGTATTCTCAATAGACGACTTGGGTTCAGGTTGGGAATTCTTACCCTTCCACCACCAAAGTAAACCCATTGCTGTAGGATTCAATGTCTTGTATGTCGGTGATAATAACTATCTATCTAGGGATTTTATTTCCAAAATCCTTGGTTGTATCGTCAAATGACTTCTTTGCCCTTACAGTAATTCTTCTTCTAATTTTTTTACTTACATATCATTTTAATAATTGGATTAACAATATTAATATCTATCTCATATAATATTTTTCTTAAAAGTATATCAATTTAATTTAATAATAAATTTGTATTTTGAAAAAACTCTTTTTATATTTTTAATATAAATTATTTTACATAAAGAATATTCATTAATTTTTTTTATCTCGTTCTTATTAAATTGATGCATTTAATTTTATAATTAATCTAATATTAAATTGTAAAATGATAGTGTTGTTAAAAAATATTATAATAATAATAATTAATATTTATTATTTATAAAAAATAAAAATAAATTAATTCAATTTATATACATATATATATTCAAGCCTTTGTTATAGTTTACTCATACATTTCTTCAAACAAAAGGGAATGTATGTGTGGTGGACTTTTCGTTAATATAACTATTTTTATGCATTCAACTTAATCTATATGCATCTTTTTAATTGCTATTCAATGGTGAATTTATATGTTTATTAATAGAATTTATCATTGGCAAATCATTTATTTATAATTCTTGTAAATTAATACTAAAAAAAAAACTGTAATTAAAGTATTGTTTCTTCATAAGAGAACGATGATGACAGCTTGATACATCTTCAACGGTGAACTAACTAAAAACTAAAGATTAAATAACTACACCCCACGAATAAACTCATTTTAACTATCGTTTGAGATATTCTAAAATATGTTAAACTATAACGGCCACGATCTGAAAATGATAACTTAACCATAACTATTTTTTTTGTCTCATTTAATATCTGAATAATTCTCCAATTTCCCTATTCAATTTTATCTTAAGTTTGAAATAGAAAAGGAGAGCATATACATATTCACTATTCCAATCCGTATTTCAACCACACAGACACAATAAAAAGACATATGTGTTGTTTTTTTTTTTTTTTTGGTCTTAATGCGTCGCGACTTTTTAAGAGAACATGTTCGAAAAGATAATAGTGCAAACATTTACGGAGTTCCAGGACATAAATATTAACAAAAAGAACGTCCATAAGTAAAGTAATATAATTTACTAAAATTTAATTATCTAAATTTTGGGTAAAAAACGTGAATTTTTTTTAGTAAAACACTAACAAACGTATTTAATCTGAGATTTCACGTGCTAACAATTTATATGTATGCTATTTAAGTTAATTATTTCGAATTAAAAAAAAAAACACTTTCTTACAATCAATTTGGATGTGAATCTTCTATTTTCACATTAACACAAACATAACACTGCAACTTGCTCTCTCAGTCAAAATTTAAACGAAATCAGCCATGAACAAAGAACAAGAGTCTCTGCTTCTGAATTCATCTTCTCGCTTCTTGATCCCTCAAGGTTCGCATTCGCAATTTCATTTCATACTTGTAATAACAGTACGACGCCGTTTTGTAATTTTCTCATTCTCTTGTTTGCAGGAGTGAAGATATCATACGGTACTGCCGGGTTTAGAGAAGATGCATCGATTCTGTCTTCGACAGTGTACAGAGTTGGAATCCTGGCAGCTCTCAGATCGCTCCAAACGCAGGCAGTGATCGGCGTCATGATCACTGCCTCACATAATAAAGTCTCCGATAACGGCGTCAAAATCGCCGATCCAAATGGCGGTATGCTTTCTCAACATTGGGAGCCTTTCGCTGATGCCATCGCTAATGCTCCTTCTGCCCAACAACTCCTCCAGGTTAGGATTCTTCACTCAAATATTTTTCCCTATGAAATCGTTCGGACAATAGATGTTGTGTGATGTGTTGATTTAGGTTCTGTTAGGATAAACAAATATATTTAAGTATTTATGTATAAGTAATTTCCATTAACAAAATAAAATAAAGTCAAACTGCATTCGTATAAGTTATAAGCTGTTTTTATAAGCTATAACTTATAGAAACAAGCTATAGCTTATAGGAACAAGCTAAAAAAGACATGTCATGACTCATAAGTTTTTCAGTGACTTCATTTATCTGTCATAATTTAATTTTAAAAAAGAGGATTATTTTAAATACTACTGTATTACTGTTATGATACTCATGGATTCAAGTAATTGTGTTAATGTTGTCTGCTCTTGGGAGTCGTATAATCTATTCTAGATAGTACACAAAAATTTCATTCAGTAAGGAGCAGCTTTATGCAGCTTGATCCTAAGGAACCCATTTAAATAGCTGCTCCCTATTTAAAACTTATTTTGGTTTAGTAGTTTTGTGTTGTATGTTGCAAACTGTGGGCGAAGTTTGTACCACGCACAAGCTCGATTAGTATCACATTTCATAAGTAAGTATTTGATAAACAGAGAAATAAAGAGAATGGTTAAATTTGTAATATATGGCACTGGAGATTGCTCTGATTGTCTAGAGTTGTCGCTATGCAAATTTATATATACAATAACCTCCCCTTTTCTTGTTAGACATGGATTATGGTTTATGGATGTCCAGTTATCCAAATAAAGGAAGGGAAGAGGGATTATATTCTTTAAATAAATGACTATACAGTAAATGCACTATCAAACCGACAAAAAAACACTTCCATTATTTTTAAAATATCCCTATATATATATATATATATTTTTCAACCAACTCTCTTATAGAGGACACTTTTGAAAATGCACACATTTTTTTAGACCGAATTCTTAATAAGTATGAGGTTAGGTACTTTTCTTTTACTTGAGAGTTGAGATCAAAGGGAGTAACTTACGATGAACGTGGTTCTATATGACTTGCAGTTGATAAATGAGTTTGTTGAGAAAGAAAAGATTCCTTTTGATGGGATCAGGCCAGCTGAAATACTTTTGGGGAGAGACACGAGGCCAAGTGGAGATGCTTTGCTTGAAGCTGCTACACAAGTATTGGCGCCATAAACAATATTTTAACTTCTATTATCTTCTATTTTGCCAAATTTAAATCACATATTATTGAATATAAATGAAGGGAGTCACTTCAATTGCTGGTGCTGTTGCGTCTGACATGGGAATTTTGACAACTCCACAACTACATTGGATGGTTCGTGCAAGAAATAAGGGCATAAAAGCCTCAGAGCAGGATTACTTTGATCAACTTTCTAGCTCATTCAGGTTAGTACAATCCTTTATTGATACTTTTATGATGCATAGAGATGATTCCGTTTTGTTATTGATGGTAAAATCATCACTGAACACATCCTTTAGGAATCATTATGTGAATGGATCAGGTGCTTAATGGATTTGATCCCGACTGAAAGAAGCAAGTTTGATGGGATCAATGGCAAATTGGTTGTGGATGGAGCTAACGGTGTTGGTGGAGCAAAACTTAAAATTTTGCATAAATTGTTGAATGATTTGGATATTGAGGTTCGGAATAGCAGTGAAGACGAAGGTGTACTGAATGATGGAGTCGGTGCTGATTTTGTGCAGAAAGAGAAGGTTGTTCCGCGCGGATTTGGTTCTAAAGATGCTGGGATAAGGTTAGCCTGCTCATCATCCAATGCTAAAAGTGAATATTTACATCCCAGATATTTTCCACTATGGCAGTTGAGATTCTCATTTTTAATAGAGATTATGTTATGAATGATTTAATCAACCCACACTGGGCAATTAATCTCCCTACCTTTGATTTAATAGATGCATCTTTCTTAGCACCGCTTTATTGGTGCTACTTATTGTGTTCCTACTAATGGGGCTAGTTAGTTCTAGTTTGCAGGTGTGCTAGTTTGGATGGAGATGCTGATCGGCTTGTTTATTTTTATGTACCACCTGAAACCAATGCTCAAATTGATCTAGTTGATGGGGACAAAATACTATCCTTGTTTGCTTTATTTATTAGGGAGCAACTAAGCTTGCTTAATGAGAAAGAAGCCATAAAAAATTACCACAAAGCCCGTCTTGGTATTGTACAGACGGCATATGCAAATGGGGCTTCTACTAATTACCTTAAGCATTTAGGACTCGAAGTCAATTTTACTCCAACTGGAGTGAAATATTTGCATGAAAAAGCTGCTGAATTTGATATTGGTATATATTTTGAGGCAAATGGTCATGGCACTATCCTATTTTCGGAATCTTTTATAGAGTGGTTAGAGATCAGAAGTAACGAGCTTTCTTCAGGCTCCAAAGGTTAATTCAGTGGTTTCTCACTAATCTCGCTTCAATTTCAAGATTCAACTGCAGAGCAAAATAGAAATCTTTTGGTTGTTTGTTTCAGGTTCAGAAGCAGAAAAGGCTGCTTTGAGGTTATTAGCAGTCAGTAAGTTGATCAACCAAGCAGTAGGAGATGCTTTGAGTGGAGTGCTCTTGGTGGAAGTCATATTGCGGCACATGGGATGGTCAATACATAGATGGAATGAACTTTATCACGATTTACCCAGCAGGCAGCTTAAGGTCAGTTATAATTATCATGTATCTTTCCCAAAAGTAGAACTTTTGTAAAGCTATCAGAAGTTTTGACTGGATTATAAATACATATGTGGACTTTATTTTCCTCTTTTAAGAATTAAGATAAAGATAATAATATCTTTGTATGGTGAAGTTCATGACTGTAGTTTCAATTTCAAGGTCCTGCAATGCATTAGTGAAATGTTAATCAGAATTACTTTTATTCAATGAGCTGGCCTAATGGCTACATATGAGGGAAATAGGGATTGGGAATGCGGTATACCAGGTTCAAACCCAAGAGCCGGCGAAAAAATGTCTCTAACCAACTGAGCTACACCGCTGGGGCAATGTTAATCATAAGTTATCTTATGTTAATCAGATGTTTGTTTATACATGAGTAGCAAACAAGTCGTTATTTTTAAATGAATTATGTTCAATTCATGCCTTTTTCTCATTTTCCGTCTCAACTGTTAGCATTTGCAATCTGGTGGTTATGTTTTTAAACCCAATGTCACATTTTCCCTGGGGCTTCAAAGTTATCATTCAATTTAAATATTTTAATATTCCCTACTAATGTTATTGTCTGTTGTACACGAGGTTTCAACTCAGTAATAAGAGTTTGACATTATAATCTCATGGCAGAGAGTTCAAATCTCCTTGGAGACAGTTGTAAAATGCCCATTGGTGTCACTTTAATTAATAATAACTCTCCCATCCCAAATTTTTTTAAACAAAACTTACTAATGTTATTGTAGGTAATTTGACAGGTAGTCAAGGGCTTAAGCCTGTGTGTGCCTACGTTTGTTATATATGTGACAATCACTTCATTGTCAATTTAACATTTTTTTTAAGTAATTACCTTTTTCATTTTTGAAACGAACGCTTCTTCTGGTTTTTAACTGTTAGGTTAAAGTTGCTGACAGAACGTCCGTAGTTACAGCAAATGCAGAAACTGTGGTTGTGAGACCCCCTGGTTTGCAGGAAGTCATCAATGCAGAAACTGGTATCTTCTTTGCTCTTTCTATTTTTTTTTTTTTGTTGCTATGATCTGATATGGCACCACTCATTTGGGGCATTGAGGCCAGTGATATTTCTACCCACCAAATTGAAGGCGGGAAACTAGTGGCATTTTTCCACACCAATTTTGCTAGATCTGTTTGAGGCTTGTTTATATATATGTAGCATTGTGTTACTAAAAAAAATCACACTATTGTTAGTTTCATTATTGATTAGTTGCTTTTCTCTGTGAAACTGTCAAATGATTGTTGCTTCCTTTTGCCTCATTGTTAATTGGATTATATAAATGATGTTCTGAAATCCAATTGGCTTGCAAAAATTGCACGAGGGTGAGAATACTAGTCAGTTTCATCCATCTTCTAAAGCCTTTTAGTTAGAAGATTAAACTAGTTTTAGAATTTCTGTTGTACTTATATTGCAGCTTGGTCTCTTGTCTTTTCTGGTTTACAGCCAAGTACACTCAAGGTCGTTGCTTTGTTCGACCATCAGGCACTGAGGATGTTGTTCGTGTATATGCCGAAGCATCCACGCAGGAAGCTGCAGATACCCTAGCCAACTCTGTCGCTAAACTTGTGGACCAATTCTTAGGGTGTAACAGCTCTTGACATATCTGTGTGATATTATTCAGGATTCATCAGAACAGAATGAACTTGGCTTTGAAAGTTTTCTAACCATCTAGATTTTCTAATAAATTTTTCCTGCATTATACTTTGAAGATGGTTGGTTTTTATTTATTTACAGGTTTACTAACTATTTTTTTATCTTCCTTTTAAATCCACTCGTTCAAAATGTACTGCCGTGTATTTACATTGCAAGACTATAATGATAAGATTCTCTTTGTCGAATGTCTATTTTTCTAGAACTGATATTAGTTAGAACAATACTAAATAAATGCACTTGCTAGTCTCAAGAAGAACTGATCCATAATCACAAAATTGCAATTACTTTATTCTTTTGTAATAATTTGTATATATAGCATGATTATTATACAGAGTGCCTGCAAAAGAAGCATTTATGAAAGAAAAAAAAGGTCACAATCAAGTTAGTTCTTAAAAGATATAATATTGATTATAATTAGTTTTTAAATATTTGTAGTTTTTAAATGGTAAATGTTAAATTTGGAGTTTCTGAATGTATATTTTTACTGATCACATTTATTCACACTTGAGCATCTTGAAGATTATTTGATCAGTACAGTATATATTTTAAATTTTATTTGACAGATAAAAAATATACATTCTTGTGATTTTTATATAATATCTTAGGGTTACTCCTTACACGAGGTTGAATATTTTTCTTTTTATAGGATATCATTTTATTGTCTATTCTAAAATCTGAAGAGTGAATTACCATGGTAGTACCTAGAAGGTTAAGGATTGAATTATTTGATTCTTTAAATCAATAAAATTTATTACGGTATATCAATCAAATTTTAAAAAATAAAAATTATTGATCATTTTATTTCCTTTGAGATAATTGTAGAGACTAATATATTTAGAGTCTAAATTCTAGATTATATCATTTGCTTGAAATAAATGAACAACACATATTATATGAGAGCCAAAAATCAATCATTCAAAAGAATCTTGGTACAAGAAGTTTTTTATGAAGCACACAAATAAGGGGTTATTGTTAGAGAATATCATTTTTATTCTTCACCTATTTTCTATATCGCCACATTACCCATATATGGTAAGTGTCAAAGTTCATTAAATTGATGGTCGTACTATTAGGCAATACTCTAGTTAAAGATATATTGGACTATAAAAAAAACTAAAAGCAGTGTTATTTGAACATTAGATTTTGAACATCATCGACAATGTATAAAAGATAATGTGTGCTAATACTGAGGTGCAAGAGAGAGAAATTACTAAGTAAAAACATATACATATACCGTGTCCCACATCCAATATCTTTTCTAAAAACTAATTCAAGAAAGTATTTTCAACCTCAACATTAAAAAAAAAAAACTTTTAAACTTCAAGTTAGTTTAAATTTAATTAATTACGAGAACTAAATTGACTTCTAATTAACTAAGTGATTTATCATAAGGTTGTCAGTTTCAGTAAACAAAGAATTGTTAAAAAAAAATTTGTCAAACTTTATTTGGAATTTCAAATTATTTGAGCTCATTTCTCTCGAAAGCAAAGTGTCAAAAATAAATAAATAAAATTTAAAATGAGAAACTGGCAGTCGTTTTAGTTTGAGTGAATGGTTCTTCAGCACTCTCCAATCCTTTTCCCGCCGTTGGTGCGCGGTTCCAGTTTCAGTCTACGACGCTTCTCTCGTTCCAACCATTCTCATTCCTTTAAACCTCTCTTTCCTTTTACTCCTAAACACGAATTCGACGAATCTCAGCTTTTCCACTACCTAACTAAAGGGTTGCATCACGAAGCACGAAGAATTCTTCAAACTTTTCCATGCAAAAACCTCCACACCCGTGTGGTTCACTGGACCTCCTTGCTCACTAACTACGCCCGACATGGTTACCTACAACAAGCTCGGAACTTGTTCGATGCAATGCCTCACAGAAACATTGTCACTCACAATGCAATGTTGTCTGCATACCTGTACAATGGTATGATTGGCCATGCTCAATGGTTTTTCAATGATATGCCTGAGAGGAATGTTGTTTCTTGGACAGCAATGCTTTGTGGGTATGCTGATTCGGGTAAGATCGAAGATGCGAGGAAGGTGTTTGAAGAAATGCCTGAGAAGAATGTTGTTTCGTGGAACTCAATGGTGGTGGGGTTGATTAGGAATGGTGATTTGGATGAAGCCAGGATGGTTTTTGAACGTGCCCCTTTTAAAAATGTGGTGTCTTGGAATGCGATGATTGAGGGTTATGTTGAAAGTGGTAGAATGGATGAAGCAAGAGCTTTGTTTGATCAAATGGGGTGTAGGAATGTGGTTACTTGGACTAGTATGATATCTGGGTATTGTCGTGTTGGTGATGTGGATGAGGCTTGGTGTTTGTTCCGGATTATGCCGGAGAAAAATGTTGTTTCTTGGACTGCGATGATTGGTGGGTTCGCGTGGAATGGATTCTATCAAGAGGCAGTGTTGCTTTTTCTTCAGATGATGACACTTTCTGAAGCAAAACCCAATGGAGAGACCTTTGTTTCTCTTGCCTACGCTTGTGCTGGTTTGGGGTTTCCTTGTCTTGGAAAGCAATTGCATGCTCAGATGATTGTTAATAGCTGGAAGTTTGATGATTATGATGGTAGGTTAGGCAGAAGTCTTGTTAGGATGTACTCTGTGTGTGGTCTTGTGGACTCCGCGCGCAGTGTGTTCGACGGTGATCTGAAAAACTGTGATGATCAGTCTTTCAATTCTATGATAAATGGATATGTTCAGGCTGGTCAGTTAGAAAAGGCTAAAGAGTTGTTTGACACGGTCCCTATTCGAAACAAAATTGCATGGACTTGCATGATTTCCGGATATCTTAGTGATGGACAAGTATTAAAGGCATGCAGTCTCTTTGATGACATGCCTGATAGTGATAAGGATTCCATTGCATGGACTTCAATGATTTATGGGCATGTCCAAAATGAGCTAATTGCTGAAGCCATCAACTTATTTGCTGAAATGATGGCTCAAGGTGTTCCTCCTATAAATTCTACTTATGCTGTTCTTTTTGGAGCTGTGGGATCTGTTGCATATCTTGATCTGGGGCTGCAATTACATAGTATGCAGTTAAAGACTATATATGAATATGATTATGATTTGCATCTTGACAACTCTCTGATTTCAATGTATGCAAAATGTGGGGAGATAGATGACGCATATAGGATATTTTCAAACATGACTTGTCGAGACAAAATATCATGGAACTCCATGATCATGGGCCTTTCAGATCATGGGAGGGCCAGTGAAGCTTTGAAGATGTATGACAACATGCTCGAACTTGGGGTTTACCCAGATGCTGTTACTTTCCTTGGTGTCCTAACAGCGTGTGCTCATGCGGGTCTTGTTGATAAAGGGTTGGAGTTATTAAGTGTTATGGTCAATGATTATGACCTTCAACCTGGCTTGGAGCATTATATTAGCATCATCAATCTTCTGGGCCGAGCTGGAAGAGTGAAGGACGCAGAGGAGTTTGTGTTGAGGCTACCTGTTGAACCAAATCATGCGATTTGGGGGGCATTGATTGGAGTGTGTGGTTTGAGTAAAACAGATGCAGATGTTGCTAGACGAGCAGCCAAGCGATTGCTTGAGTTGGATCCTCTGAATGCACCAGGTCATGTGACTCTTTGCAACATATATGCTGCGAATAATAGACAAGTTGAGGAGACAAGTTTAAGAAGAGAAATGAGGATGAAAGGTGTGAGGAAGGCACCTGGATGTAGTTGGATATTAGAGAAGGGTAGAGTTCATGTTTTCTCATCTGGTGATAGATTAGATCCACAAGGAGAAGATATGTTGCTATTAATTTAAGGAAGAAAACAATATTTTTAGCCTAACATCTATACATAAAGAGGCTGTTTTTGGCACAAAAACAAGTCACTTTTAGGTGATAACTGACAAGGTAAACATCCGTGTTATTTCACCATTATGAAGAGTAGTTCCTTGGTGTAAAAATTAGACGGCTCTCGAATTCTCACTGGCCTATTAACAAACTAAAATCAAGTAAAGCCTTCAAGACTGATTATTTATTTATGCTAAGATTGTTAAAATTCTAAATTAGAACTAAACGTCAACAAATCTAGGTCAAATTCACCACTTGCTAAAGCAGTATAAGTATCAAATGAAAATTAGCGTGAATAGTGTCACTTAGTGCAAAACAAAAAGTAAATGGTGTAAGGGTATTGTAATAATCATCACATTGCTTTGTCCACTGTGAATGCATATCAAAGAATTTAAAGTACGCTTTGAAATAAAAAAAATAAGAAAAGAATTTAAAGTACAAAATTGATTGCACTGAGCATTAATCATGAAGTAACATTCTGACAAAGTGTTGTGAACAAAAATCAAAATCTATATAAGTAATGAATCATGTAAGAGTGTTGAAATTCCTCCCTATCTCCATCTTTCACTTATTGCATTTTCCTTGGCATTGACCTTCATAGCCAACTATCACATTATTACAAAATACAAATAAAGCAGTATTGTTTGCTCAATTCCAAAGCTAACACTGATTATGGACTACTATAATAATATTTCCCTCTGCAACAAAATTACACAGGAGATCCAGTGAATTTAATATGAAAAGTGCTACTTGTTTTTACCAAGAAATTCTGTCAGTTGCACTAGCCATTCAAAAATTTAATGAGAACTAAACTTGTCAAGTTCTTCCAAAGCTGCCCATAATTTTGGATCATCATAATCCTTAATCAGAAAGGCAGGCTTTGCTCCCATCAGTAAATCCTCTGGGTTTCGGGTAGATATACCTATAACAGGCATCCCCGCCGCCACTCCAGCTTTGATTCCTGAAACCGAATCCTGTAATGATAAAACGAGACCATCAGAAGCAGAATAAGAACAAATTTTATAGCAAGGCATAGAAAAGAAAACACAGACCTCAAATACAAATGTGTGATCCTTAGATGCCTTCAGAGCTTCAAGACCTTTCAAGTAGGGATCTGGATGAGGCTTGGCATGTTCACATTCATCACCAATAATAACCGCATCAAAGAAATCTGAGAGGCCAAGTTTTGAGAGAGCGAGTTCTGCATTTGGTCTTGGAGCATTGGTAACGGCAGCTCGTTTCAACCCGCGACTTTCAACCCATTTCCTCACTTTTTCAAGGCCATTTAAAGGCTTCAGTTGTTCAGCTGCTAATCTAGATAGTCCATCATGGAATTCAATTCAGACTCTTCAAATTAAGCACAGGGGGATAGTTCAGGGGAGGAGAACAGGGTTTACCTCCGAAACATGGCTTCCTTATCATCTAGAAACTTTAAACCTCGCTCCAAATCACCAGGAAAGAGAGCCAAAGCAATGTCATTATTGTGCTTGCCAGCAACAGTTGCAATAAAAAACTCCTCTGTTATAGGGATACCTCCATTGAAACCAATCTGAAAAACACCAATATATGTTAATTTGTAATAGCTATTGATCATGACCATATACTTAGTCATGCCTATTTATAAATAGATACAATAAAAGGATTAGTTTTCCTTAAACTTCACTTGGAAGAAAAGAAACAGTACCTCTTGGAGCATTTCACGGAAGGCATAATAGTGGAGTGGATCAGAATCACAAAGAGTTCCATCTATATCAAAGAGCACTGCTTCAAGTGGAACAAGTCTGGTGAGAGAACTCTTGCTGCAGCCACAACATGAAGGTAATGAATGGCAAACCATAGAAACTTAACAGATATTACAGTTAACAGTGGTACTACTTAGGAAACATTTAATACACTTTCAGCTGGTTAGCAGAAGAAATTATGTAAAAGCCATATGAAGTAGTACTACTACTGTATATAAATGGCACAGATTTATGATTCACTGCAGATCCCTAAATTAGTTACATCTTCAATGAAATATAATATATAAAGAGAATCAAGAACTTGGGTTTTTATTAGTATACCTAAATTCTATCACCATAGCTAAATAGTATTAACACTCTGACATAAATAAAACCAACATACAAGCCTTTCCTTTCTTATGGTTCAAAGCTATAAATATATCAAATCAAAGGAAAAAAGTTTTTGTTTAGAATTTGCAAAATAAGGAAAAGTAAATACTAAATACTCAAACCAGATATAAACTTTTTTATCTTAATAATTAATAATTAATATTGAAAGATGGGTGAGAGGAATCCACAGAACAGGAGAACATGGAAATGAAAAATACGAATAACAATTCCTAATTAAAGATAGAATGATGACTAAATCAATGAACTCGAAGCTTGTGAATAACGAGCGTATACATTTACACACTTACACGATCGATGAGTCTGATATAAATAATAGAACTCGCGATGTGGTTGTAATTGGAAAAAGAGCATTGTATAAATTGCAATATGAAATGAAGAATATGGAAGGAAGCGAGAACGTTACCTATCGACGCCATTCTCTGAAGAAGCCATATGCTTTCCCAAAGTTTGGTTCGTATGTATGTGTGTATGTCGTGTGAGTGAGAGAGAAAGGTAGTTATTATAAATACATTACTTTATGACAATAATAATAATAATAATAATAATAAATAATAATAATAATATTAATGTTAATGGAATCCTCAGAAGAATCAAAAGCACATGCCGTACATGCCACGCACTTTTTTCTTCTTAACGTTTTTAATTATTTAAAAAAAAATTATGGTGGACAAAATTTGACTTGTCTTCTTAATATAATAGACTCTCAAAAATAATGATCACATATAAATGGTCCTTTTTTAAATTAAAAAAATACTCATTTTTATGTTTAAGTTATGATTGTGGAAGTTTTTTTTTAAATTATTTGGTTTACAAAATGTTTTTATTGTTGAAAATCAAAAACTAATTTTGAATAGTTTTTGAAGAAAACCATTTTAATAAAAAAAAAGAGAGAAATATAATTTTTATATAACACTTATCTTAAATTTTTTTAAAAAATAATCTATTAATCATTTATAGACTTAAATGCAGTTTTAATTCTCTTATTTTAACGGAATAGTAATTTTAATTTTTTATTTTTAATTGCACAATTTTAGTCCTCAATTTTAATTTATCGTAGTTTTAGTTCCGGTATTTCTAATTTTTCAATTTTAATCTCTCATTTTAATTGATTTTTAAATTTGGTTCATTTGTTTTTAATTTC